>CAWUFW010007601.1:0-262500 GCA_963921515.1 Calotriton arnoldi | reverse complement strand
CACCACCAGCATCAATACCACCACTTTCACAACCACCAATACCACCACCAATACCAGCACCACCAATACCAACACCACCACCAGCATCAATACCACCACTTCCACAACCACCAATACCATCACCAATACCACCACCACCAATACCACCAACACCACCAATACCACCACCACCAATACTACCACCAGCAATACCACCACCACCAATACCACAGCCACCAATACTACTACCAATACCACCAATAAACCACCACCACCAATACCATCGCCACCACTAATACCACCACCAATACCACCACCAATACCACCACCAATACCACCAACTCCAATACCACCACCAATACCACCACTAATATCAACACTACCACCAATGCAACCACCACCAATACCACCACCACCAATACCAATACCACCACCAATACCACCACCACCACCAATACCACCACCATCACCACAAAAACCTCCACCATCAATACCACCACTACCAATACCACCACCACCAATACCATCATAACCACCAATACCACCACCATCAATATCACCACCAACAAAACCACCAATACCACCACAACCACCTATACCACCACCATCAATGTCACCACCTCCAACACCACCACCAATACCACCAACACCACCAATACCACCACCACCAATACCACCACCAATACTACTACCACCAATACCACCACCAATACCACCACCACCAATACCACCACTATCTCCACAATAACCTCCACCACCAATACCAATACCACCAGCACCAATACCAATACCACCACCAATACCATCACCACCACCAATACCAAAACCAATACCACCACCACCAATACCACCATCACCACCAATACCACCACCACCAATACCACTACTAATACCACCACCACTAATGCCACCACCACCAATATCACCACCACCAATACCACCACCACCACCACCAATACCACCAATACCAGCAATAGCACCACCACCACCAAAACCACCACCACCAATTCCACCACTAATACCACCACCAATACCACCACCAACACCACCACCAATACCACCACCAATGCAACCACCATTACCAATATCACCACCACCAATACCACCAATACCATTACCAGCAATACCACCACCACCACCACTACCACCACCACCACCACCACTACCACTGCCACCAATACCACCAGCACCAATACCACCTCCACTACCAATACCAGCACCACCAATACCACCACCACAAAAACCACCACCACCAATACCACCACCACCAATACCACCACCACCAATACCACCACCACCAATACCACCACCAATACCACCACCACCAATACCAACACCACCACCACCATCAATACCACCACCACCACACACCACCAATACCACCACCAATACCACAGCCACCAATACCACCAACACCACCAATACCACCACCAACAATACCACTACCAATACCACCACCACCAATATCACAACCACCAATACCACCACCACCAATACCACCAATACCACCATCACCACCAATACCATGACCACCACCACCACCAATACCACCACCAATATTACCACCACCAATACCACCACCACCATCAAAACCACCACCACCACCAATACCATCACCACCACCAATACCACCATCACCACCAATACCACCACCACCAATACCACCACTAATACCACCACCACTAACTCCACCAAAACAACCACCACCACCAATACTACCACCACCACCAATACCACCACCACCACCAATACCACCACCACCATCAATACCACCACCTCCACCACCACCAATACCACCAATACCACCAGCACCAATACCACCAACACCACCACCAATACCACCACCACCACCAATACCATCACCACCACCAATACCACCATCACCACCAATACCACCACCATCAATGCCACCACCTCCAACACCACCAACACCACCACCAATACCACCACCACAAATACCACCAACACCACAATTACACCACAACCAATACAACCACCAACCAATACCACCAATACCACCACCACTAATACTACCACCACCAATACCACCACCACCACCACCCAATACCACCACCAATACCAACACCACCAATACCACCAAAACCAATACCACAACCACCAATACCACCACCAATACCTCCACCACCAATACCACCACTACCAATACCACCGCTAATACCAATACCACCACCAATACCACCACCAATACCACCAACTCCTATACCACCACCAATACCACCACCAATACCACCACCAATACCACCACCACCACCAATGCCACCACCACAATTACTACTACCAATACCACCACCACCAATACCATCACCACCAATACCAATACCACCACCAATACCAATACCAATACCACCGCCACCAATACCAATACCACCACCAATACCACCACCAATACCACCACCAATACCACCACCACCAATACCACCATCACCACCAATACCACCACCACTAGTACCACCACCAATATCACCACCACCAATACCACCACCCCCACCACCAATACCACCAATACCAGCAATACCACCACCAACACCACCCCCAATACCACCACCAATGCAAACACCATTACCAATATCACCACCACCAATACCATTACCAGCAATACCACCACCCCCACCACTACCATCACCACTACCACCACTACCACTGCCACCAATACCAGCAGCACCAATACCACCTACACTACCAATACCAGCACCACCAATACCACCACCACAAAAACCACCACCACCAATACCACAAAAACCAATACCACCACCACCAATACCACCACCAATACCACCAACACCAATGCCAACACCAACACCAGCATCAATACCACCACCACCAATATCACCACCTCCAACACCACCACCAATACCACCACCACCAATACCACCAACACCACCAATACCACCACCACCAATACCACCAACTACAATACCACCAACACCACCACCAATACCACCACTAATGCCACCACCACCAATACACCACCACCAATACCAATACCATCACCAATACCGCCACCACCACCAATACCACCACCATCAGCACAAAAACCTCCACCACCAATACCACCACCAATACCAACACCACCAATACCAACACCACCACCAGAATCAATACCACCACTTTCACAACCACCAATACCACCACCAATACCAGCACCACCAATACCAACACCACCACCAGCATCAATACCACCACTTCCACAACCACCAATACCATCACCAATACCACCACCACCAATACCACCAACACCACCAATACCACCACCACCAATACTACCACCAGCAATACCACCACCACCAATACCACAGCCACCAATACTACTACCAATACCACCAATAAAACCACCACCAATACCATCGCCACCACTAATACCACCACCAATACCACCACTAATATCAACACTACCACCAATGCAACCACCACCAATACCACCACCACCAATACCAATACCACCACCAATACCACCACCACCACCAATACCACCACCATCACCACAAAAACCTCCACCATCAATACCACCACTACCAATACCACCACCACCAATACCATCATAACCACCAATACCACCACCATCAATATCACCACCTCCAACACCACCACCAATACCACCACCACCAAAACCACCAACACCACCAATACCACCACAACCACCTATACCACCACCATCAATGTCACCACCTCCAACACCACCACCAATACCACCAACACCACCAATACCACCACCACCAATACCACCACCAATACCATGACCACCAATACTACTACCACCCATACCACCACCACCACCAATACCACCACCACCAATACCACCACTATCTCCACAATAACCTCCACCACCAATACCAATACCACCAGCACCAATACCAATACCACCACCAATACCATCACCACCACCAATACCAACACCAATACCACCACCACCAATACCACCATCACCACCAATACCACCACCACCAATACCACTACTAATACCACCACCACCAATACCACCACCACCAATACCACCACCACCAATACCACCACCACCACCACCAATACCAATACCACCAATACCACCAATACCACCACCACCACCAAAACCACCACCACCAATACCACCACTAATACCACCACCAATACCACCACCAACACCACCACCAATACCACCACCAATGCACCACCATCACCAATACCACCACCACCAAGACCACCAATACCATTACCACCAATACCACCACCACCACCACTACCACCACCACCACCACCACCACTACCACTGCCACCAATACCACCAGCACCAATACCACCTCCACTACCAATACCAGCACCACCAATACCACCACCAATACCACCACCACCAATACCACCATCACCACCAATACCACCACCACTAGTACCACCACCAATACCACCACCACCAATACCACCACCACCACCACCAATACCACCAATACCAGCAATACCACCACCACCACCACCACCAATACCACCACCAATGCACACACCACTACCAATATCACCACCACCAATACCACTACCACCAATACCACCACCACCACCACTACCATCACCACTACCACCACTACCACTGCCACCAATACCACCACCACCAATACCACCTACCACTACCAATACCAGCACCACCAATACCACCACCACAAATACCACCACCAATACCACACACCAATACCACCACCACCAATACCACCACCAATACCACCAACACCAATGCCAACACCAACACCACCACCAATACCACCACCACCAATATCACCACCTACAACACCACCACCAATACCACCAGCACCAATACCACCACCACCACCAATACCACCACCACCAATACCACCAACCACAACCACCACCAACACCACCACCAATACCACCACTAATACCACCACCACCAATACACCACCACCAATACCAATACCATCACCAATACCACCACCACCACCAATACCACCACCATCAGCACCAATACCACCACCACCAATACCACCACCAATACCAACACCACCAATACCAACACCACCACCAGCATCAATACCACCACTTTCACCACCACCAATACCACCACCAATACCAGCACCACCAATACCAACACCACCACCAGCATCAATACCACCACCACCACCACCACCAATACCATCACCAATACCACCACCACCAATACCACCAACACCACCAATACCACCACCACCAATACTACCACCAGCCAATACCACCACCACCAATACCACAGCCACCAATACTACTACCAATACCACCAATAAAACCACCACCAATACCATCGCCACCACTAATACCACCACCAATACCACCACCAATACCACCACCAATACCACCAACTCCAATACCACCACCAATACCACCACTAATATCAACACTACCACCAATGCAACCACCACCAATACCACCACCACCAATACCAATACCACCACCAATACCACCACCACCACCAATACCACCACCATCACCACAAAAACCACCACCATCAATACCACCACTACCAATACCACCACCACCAATACCATCATAACCACCAATACCACCACCATCAATATCACCACCTCCAACACCACCACCAATACCACCACCACCAAAACCACCAACACCACCAATACCACCACAACCACCTATACCACCACCATCAATGTCACCACCTCCAACACCACCACCAATACCACCAACACCACCAATACCACCACCACCAATACCACCACCAATACCATGACCACCAATACTACTACCACCAATACCACCACCACCACCAATACCACCAATACCAGCAATACCACCACCAACACCACCCCCAATACCACCACCAATACCACAACACCACCACCAATACCACCACCACCAATACCATCACCACCAATACCATCCACCACCACCACTACCACCACCACTACCACCACTACCACTACCACCAATACCAGCAGCACCAATACCACCTACACTACCAATACCACCACCACCAATACCACCACCACCAAAACCACCACCACCAATACCACACCACCAACCAATACCACCACCACCAATACCACCACCAATACCACCACCACCAATACCAACACCACACACCAGCATCAATACCACCACCACCAATATCACCACCACCAACACCACCACCAATACCACCACCACCAATACCACCAACACCACCAATACCACCACCACCAATACCACCAACTACAATACCACCACCACCACCACCAATACCACCACTAATACCACCACCACCAATACCACCACCACCAATACCAATACCATCACCAATACCACCACCACCACCAATACCACCACCATCAGCACAATAACCACCACCACCAATACCACCACCAATACCACACACCACCAATACCAACACCACCACCAGCACCAATACCACCACTATCCAACCACCAATACCACCACCAATACCAGCACCACCAATACCACCACCACCACCAGCATCAATACCACCACCACCATACCACCAATACCACCAATACCATCACCAATACCACCACCACCAATACCACCAACACCACCACCACCACCACCACCAATACTACCACCACCAATACCACCACCACCAATACCACAGCCACCAATACCACTACCAATACCACCAATAAAACCACCACCAATACCACCACCACCACCAATACCACCACCAATACCACCACCAATACCACCACCAATACCACCACCACCAATACCACCACCAATACCACCACCACTATCAACACTACCACCAATCAACCACCACCAATACCACCACCACCAATACCAATACCACCACCAATACCACCACCACCACCAATACCACCACCATCACCACAAATACCTCACCATCAATACCACCACTACCAATACCACCACCACCAATACCATCATAACCACCAATACCACCACCATCAATATCACCACCACCAACACCACCACCAATACCACCACCAACAAAACCACCAACACCACCAATACCACCACAACCACCTATACCACCACCATCAATGTCACCACCTCCAACACCACCACCAATACCACCAACACCACCAATACCACCACCACCAATACCACCACCAATACCATGACCACCAATACTACTACCACCAATACCACCACCACCACCAATACCACCACCACCAATACCACCACTATCTCCACAATAACCTCCACCACCAATACCAATACCACCAGCACCAATACCAATACCACCACCAATACCATCACCACCACCAATACCAAAACCAATACCACCACCACCAATACCACCATCACCACCAATACCACCACCACCAATACCACTACTAATACCACCACCACTAATGCCACCACCACCAATATCACCACCACCAATACCACCACCACCACCACCAATACCACCAGTACCAGCAATAGCACCACCACCACCAAAACCACCACCACCAATTCCACCACTAATACCACCACCAATACCACCACCAACACCACCACCAATACCACCACCAATGCAACCACCACCACCAATACCACCAATACCATTACCAGCAATACCACCACCACCACCACTACCACCACCACCACCACCACCACTACCACTGCCACCAATACCACCAGCACCAATACCACCTCCACTACCAATACCAGCACCACCAATACCACCACCACAAAAACCACCACCACCAATACCACCACCACCAATACCACCACCACCAATACCACCACCACCAATACCACCACCAATACCACCACCACCAATACCAACACCACCACGAGCATCAATACCACCACCTCCACAACCACCAATACCACCACCAATACCACAGCCACCAATACCACCAACACCACCAATACCACCACCAACAATACCACCACCAATACCACCAACTACAATACCACCAATACCACCACCAATACCACCACTAATACCAACACCACCACCAATGCCACCACCACAATTACCACCACCAATACCACCACCACCAATATCAATACCACCACCAATACTGCCACCACCACCAATACCACCAACACCACCACCAATACCACCAACACCACCAATACCACCACCACCAATACCACCACCACCACCAATACCACCACCACCAATACTACTACCACCAATACCACCACCAATACCACCACCACCACCAATACCACCACCACCAATACCGCCACCATCTCCACAAAAACCTCCACCACTGATACCACCACCACCAATACCACAACCAATACCACCAGCACCACCAATACCACCATCATCAATGCCACCACCTCCAACACCACCAACACCACACCCAATACCACCACCACCAATACCACCAACACCACCAATACCACCACAACCAATACTACCACCACCACCAATACCACCAATACCATGATCAGCAATACTACCACCACCAATACCACCACTACCACCAATACCACCACCACCAATACCACCACCACCAAGACCACCACCACAATATACCACCACCAATACCAACACCACCAATACCAACACCACCAATACCACAACCAACAATACCACCACCAATAGCACCACCACCAATAGCACCACCACCAATCCAATACCACCACCACCAATACCACCGTTAATACAAATACCACCACCAATACCACCAACTCCAATACCACCAATACCACCACTAATACCAACACCACCACCAATGCCACCACCACAATTAGCACCACCAATACCACCACCACCAATACCAACACCACCAATACCAATACCACCACCAATACCACCACCACCAATACCAATACCATCACCAATACCACCAATACTACCACCACCAATACCACCACCACCAATATTACCTCCAATACCACCATCACCACCAATACCACCCCCACCAATACCACCACCAATAGCACCACCACCAATATCACCACAACCAATACCACCACTACCATCAATACCACCACCAATACCACCACCACCACCAATACTACCACCACCACCAATACCACCAATACCACCATCATCAATACCACCAATACCACCACCAATACCAATACCATCACCAGCAATACCACCACCAATACCACCACCACCAATACCATTAATACCACTACCACCACTACCACCAATACCACTAGCACCAATACCACCACCACCAATACCACCACCAATACCACCACTACCAATACCTCCACCACCAATATCACAACCACCAATACCACCACCACCAATACCATGACCACCACCACCACCACCAATACCACCACCAATATTACCACCACCACCATCAAAACCACCACCACCAATACCATCACCACCACCAATACCACCATCACCACCAATACCACCACCACCAATACCACCACTAATACCACCACCACTAACTCCACCAAAACAACCACCACCACCAATACTACCACCACCACCAATACCACCACCACCACCAATACCACCACCACCATCAATACCACCACCTCCACCACCACCAATACCACCAATACCACCAGCACCAATACCACCAACACCACCACCAATACCACCACCACCACCAATACCATCACCACCACCAATACCACCATCACCACCAATACCACCACCATCAATGCCACCACCTCCAACACCACCAACACCACCACCAATACCACCACCACAAATACCACCAACACCACAATTACACCACAACCAATACAACCACAACCAATACCACCAATACCATGACCACTAATACTACCACCACCAATACCACCACCACCACCACCAATACTACCACCAATACCAAAACCACCAATCCCACCAAAACCAATACCACAACCCCCAATACCACCACCAATACCTCCACCACCAATCCCACTACCACCAATACCACCGATAATACCAATACTACCACCAATACCACCACCTCCAATACCACCACCACCAATACCACCACCACCACCAATACCACCACCACAATTACCACTCCAATACAACCACCACCAATACCTCCACCACCAATCCCACCACCACCAATACCACCGATAATACCAATACTACCACCAATACCACCACCTCCAATACCACCACCACCAATGCCACCATTAATACCAACACCACCACCAATACCACCACCACAATTACCACTCCAATACAACCACCACCAATACTACCACCACCAATACCACTACCACCACCAATATTACCTCCAATACCACCATCACCACCAATACCACCACCAATACCACCACCACCAATACCACCACCACCACTAATACCACCACCTTCACCACAAAAACCTCCACCACTGATACTACCACCACCAATACCACCACCACCAATACCACCACCAATACCACCACCACCAATATCACCACCACCACCAATACCACCACCATCAATGCCACACTGATACTACTATCACCTATTAATGACAACACCACCAACACCACCACCACCAATACCACCACCACCAATACCACCAACACCACCAATACCACCACCACCAATACCAACACCACGACCAATACCACCAATACCACGACCACCAATACTACCACCACCAATACCACCACCACCACCAATTCCACCACCACCACCATTTCCACCACCACCAATACCACCACCACCAATACCACCACCACCAATACCACTACCAATACAAACACCACCAATACCACCAATACCACAACCACCAATACCACCACCAATACCACCACCACCGTCAATACCACCAATCCCATCACCACCACCAATACCACCAGCACCATTACTAACACCAATACCACCACCAACACTAATACGACCAACACCACCAATACCACCCCCACCACCAATACCACCTCCAGCAATACGACTACCAGCACTACCACCACCACCAATACCACAACCACCAATACCACCCCCACCACCAATACCACCACCACCAATACCAGCAATACCACCGCCACCACCAATACCACCACCAATACCATCACCAATACCACCATCAACACCAATACCACCACCACCAATACCACCACCATCACCACAAAAACCTCCACCACCAATGCCACCACCACCAATACCACCACCACCAATACCACTACCAATACTACCACCAATAACACCACCAATACTACCACCAATACCACCACCATAAATGCCACCATCTCCAACACCACCAACACTACCATCAATGCCACCACCTCCAATACCACCAACAACACCACCAAGTCAAGTCAAGTCAAAGGCAATGTTTATTTAGACCATAGTCTTTAAACAGCAATACGCAACAATTAAAAATAATAAATCAATGCAATTTCATCAATAGTTCCATATGAATAAGTAACCTTTACACTAGGGGTGGGCGGAATTTGCGTAGTCGCGCTACGCATAGCTCCGCGAAACGGAAAATAATCTCCACGGAATTGCTTGTTCCGCCCGTTCGCGATGTTTTTTTCCTGTTCGCGAACGCTGTTTGCGTGCTCGGGGACAAATATCTCGCAAACATGCATTTTGAAAGCGCAAACAAGCAAAAAATTCTGCGAAGCAGTGGATCGCGGAATTTTGGGTAATTGCGCGTTCTCCGTGGAACGCTAAATTACCCAAAGTCCGCAAATTCCACGAGCGGAACGGAATTTACCACCCAGGCCTACTTTACACGAAGATTTTACAACATGAATATCCCACATTAAGAGACACAGTAACATAAGTTCCTAATATGAATCTATCAGTACGGCTCCATTAAAATTAATAAAAATTCATTTTAATTTACATTTTTGTTAATAAATAAATACATTTTAATAACATTCAGCCTTTAAAATCGCTAAAAATACATCAATTTTCCTAAAAACTTTTTACGGCCTTCATATAACTTCCAATTGCAATTGCAATCTCGAGGTTAGGCATATCTGTGAGTAAGTCTACTGCCTGAGCTCGTGACGCCGTTTCGTATTTTAAAAAAATGGGGCGTAAAAATGATTTACGCTGGGCTAAAAGTGCAGCGCAGTCTAATAATATGTGCAAAATATCGCTTTTTGTTCCCAGCATACATTTACAGTTTCCATCAGGCTGTATCCTTTCTGCCTTTATCTTCTCATTTGCCAGCCAGGGATTAATACCAATTCTTAGTCTTAAAATTTCACATCTGAGCCAATTATTGGGTAGTGTGTCCAGATAAGGGTACCAGGCTTCAATTAAACCAAGAGGCCCTCATAAATTGTACAGATGTTTTCGTACTCAAGTACTCCAAGTCTACCTTTCTGGACAGTTCCTGGCCTTGTGATCTAAGAATACCCTTGGTGAATTCTGCCTGCAGTGATTGTTGACAGATTCTAACCTTTAAGTTCTCACCAACCATATGCAGTTTCTTTCTGGTCTCCTTGGCCCATTTTAGGCTACTAAATTGAATCTCATTTCTGCACCAAAGTGAGACCTTCTGTACCGCCCCAGGATCTTGGCGTTTCCAGAACCTTAGCAAATTCACTTGAACCTGTATTCTCCATGACGTTATTCCTAGCTCAATTCTAATGGCCTTGATCATTGCTGAGCTTGGTAACGACAGTAAGGATTTTAAACGCTTCCCTTCCTCTAAGTCCCAGTCACTTTTACCACTTAGGTAAAGGACTTCTGCTCCATACAGTACTTGAGGGGGAATCATTGCACTATAGGGATTTAACAACGGTCTATAGGACATATCTCCATAATCTCGATTGAATTTTTTCAACCCACAAACCGATGTAAAGGCCTTTGCTTTCTGGGCTTCTAGGTGTGTATGCCACTTTAGAGTACTTTCAAACCAGACCCCGAGGTATCTGTATTCTCTCACAATCTCCAATACCACCAACACCACTAATACCACCAATACCACGACCACCAATACTACCACCACCAATACCACCACCAATACCACCACCACCAATATCACTACCACCACCAATACCAACATCACCAATACCACAACCACCAATACCACCACCAATACCACCACCACCAATACCACCACCACCAATCTAATACCACCGCTAATACCAATACCACCACCAATACCACCAATACCACCACCTCCAATACCACCAATACCACCACCAATACCACCACTAATACCAACACCACCAACAATACCATCACCACAATTACCACCACCAATACCACCACCACCAATACCACCACCACCAATGCCAATATCACCACCAATACCACCACCACCAATACCAATACCACCACCAATACCCCCACCACCAATACCACCACCACCAATATTACCTCCAATACCACCATCACCACCAATACCACCACCACCACCAATACCACCACCAATAGCACCACCACCAATATCACCACAATCAATACCACCACCACCATCAATACCACCACCAATACCACCACCAATACCACCACCACCACCAATACCACCATCACCAATACCATCAATACCACCAACAATACCACCACCACCAATACCAACAGCACCAATACCACCAATACCACCAGCACCAATACCACCACCACCAATACCATCCCCAATACCACCACTACCAATACCTCTACCACCAATACCACCACCACCACCAATACCAACACCACCAATACAACCACCACCAATACAACCACCACCACCACCAATACCACCACCACCAATACCACCTCCACCAATACCACCACCAATACCAACACCACCACCAATACCACCACCAATACCACCACTAATACCACCGCCATCACCAATACCACCAGCACCACCACCACCAGTATCACCACCACCAATACTACCAACACCACTACCACCATCACCAATACCACCACCACCAATTCCACCACCAATACCACCACTTCCACAATAAACCACCACCAATACCACCACCACCACCAATACCATCACCACCAATACCACCACCAATACCACCACCACCAATAGCGCCACCACCAAAACCACCACCACCACCAATA
This sequence comes from Calotriton arnoldi, assembly GCA_963921515.1. Classification (NCBI taxonomy): domain Eukaryota; kingdom Metazoa; phylum Chordata; class Amphibia; order Caudata; family Salamandridae; genus Calotriton; species Calotriton arnoldi. The sequence goes on along the minus strand of CAWUFW010007601.1, from coordinate 248,690 downwards.
GCACCATCACCACTGCCAATACCACCACCAATACTACCACCACCAATACCAACACCTCAATTGCCACCAATGCCACCAATACCACCAATAGCACCAAAACCAATACCACCACCACCAATACCAATCCCACCACCACCAATCCCTCCACCAATCCAATACCACCACCACCAATACCATCGCTAATACCAATACCACCACCAATACCAACAATACCACCACCTCCAATACTACCAATACCACCATCAATTCCACCACTAATACCAACACCACCACCAATACCACCACCACAATTACCACCACCAATACCAATACCACCACCAATACCACCACCACCAATAACAATACCACCACCAATACTACCACCACCAATACCACCATCACCACCAATACTACCTCCAATACCCCCATCACCACCAATACAACCACCACTACCTTCAATACTACCTCCAATACCACCATTTCCACCAATACCACCACCACAACCAATACCACCACCAATACCACCATCACTACCACCATCACCACAACCAATACCACCACCAATACCACCACCACCACCAAGACCACCAATCCCATCACCAACACCAATACCACCAGCACCATTACCACCACCAGCACCATTACCACCACCAATACCACCAATACCACCACCAACACTAATACAACCAACACCACCAATACCACCACCACCAGCAATACCACCATGAGCAATACCACCACCAGCAATACCACCACCACCAATACCACAACCACCAATACCACAACCAATACCACCACCAATACCACCACCACCACCAATACCAGCAATACCACCGCCACCACCAATACCACCACCAATACCATCACCAATACCACCATCAACACCAATACCACCACCAATACCACCACCACCACCAATACCACCACCATCACCACAAAAACCTCCACCACGAATGCCACCACCACCAATCCCACCACCACCAATACTACCACCAATAACACCACCAATACCACCACTAATACCACCACCATAAATGCCACCATCTCCAACACCACCAACACTACCACCAATACCACCACCACCAATACCACCAACACCACCAATACCACCACCACCAATACCACCACAACCACCAATACCACGACCACCAATACCACCACCACCAATACCACCACCACCATCACCACCACCACCAATACCACCACCACCAATACCACCACCAATACCACCACCACCAATACCACCACCAATACCAACACCACCAATACCACCACCACCAATACCACAACCGCCAATACCACCACCAATACCACCACCACCAATACTACCACCACCAATCCAAAACCACCACCACCCATACCACCGCTAATAACAATACCACTACCAATACTACCAATACCACCACCTCCAATACCACCAATACCACCACCAATACCATTACTAATACCAACACCACCACCAATACCACCAACAATACCACCACCACCAATACCAATACCACCACCAATTCCACCAATACTACCACCACCAATACCACCACCACCACCATTACCTCCAATACCACCACCAATACCACCACCACCACCAATACCACCACCATCACCACAAAAACCTCCACCACCAATGCCACCACCACCAATACCACCACCACCAATACTACCATCAATAACACCACCAATACCACCACTAATACCACCACCATAAATGCCACCATCTCCAACACCACCAACACTGCCACCAATACCACCACCACCAATACCACCAACACCACCAATACCACCACCACCAATACCACCACAACCACCAATACCACCAATACCACGACCACCAATACTACCACCACCAATACCACCATCACCACCACCACCAAAACCACCACCACCAATACCACCACCAATAGCACCACCACCAATATCACCACAACCAATACCACCACCACCATCAATACCACCACCAATACCACCACCACCAATACCACCACCACCAATACCACCACCACCAATCCAATACCACCACCACCAATACCACCGCTAATACCAATACCACCACCTATACCACCAATACCACCACCTCCAATACCACCAATACCACCACCAACTCCACCACTAATACCAATACCAACACCAATACCAATACCATCACCACAATTACCACCACCAATACCACCACCTCCAATACCCCCACCACCAATACCACCATCAATACCACCACCACCACCAATACCACCACCAATACCACCAATACTACCACCATCAATACCACCACCACGACCAATATTACCTCCAATATCACCATCACCACCAATACCACCACCACCACCAATACCACCACCACCAATACCACCACCAATACCACCACCACCACCAATACCACCACCATCTCCACAAAAACCTCCACCACCGATACCACCACCACCAATACCACCACCACCAATACCACCAGCACCTAAAGCACCACCAATACCACCACCAATACTGTCGTGTGGTTTGTGGCCTCATGATCTGCGTTGCTAAATTGGCCTAGGCCTGGCTGCCATGATGCCTTTTTTGCGCACATTACTTTGTGACTATGTTTTTCCAGCCTCTGCTTATGCCCGGCTATATTAGGACTGTCTGCATTTCTGCCTTTCACCTTTTCTCCTGTTCCCTGTGGGTTATGTCTGCACAACATGTACAAGGTCGAAAAACAACGTCCCTTGTTCTTGCTGATTTGGCCAGTCCCTCGCTCTTAGACATAACACTACGTACAGCTGCACTGGAGAAATTTGTGTGCTTTTTAATATTGTGATTTCACTGTTAGAGGCACTTGGAGAAAAACCTTTCCAGGGAGAAGAGCTGTGCTTGTCTGATGATGTAAACCTTGCATCTAGATATTGAGTTATGAGGGTCCGCCTGACAATGGCCAGAGGTCTTCTGTTTTTATAATAAACTAGCTAATAGCACGGGGAGGGTGGTATGGTCATTTAGCCCTAGATCCACTGCTTTATGAAATGCTTTCCCCGTTTGTATTCTATGGAATTGTAACTATGCTTATTATTTTATCCTTATGCATTATGCTGATAGTACTGGCACATGTACTGTATCTTAGAGCACGATAGTTGAAATAAACATTTTAAACTATACTGTGTCTCTTATTACGCGCGTTGTGGACAGGTATGAGTGAGTTATGAAAGGGTGTTCTTGCTCCCGCGAGTCCTGAGAGAGAGAGACCGTGTTCTGGGTTGTCTAATCATTGGTAGCATCGCTGCTCATGAGACGCTAAAGCTAGTCGGATTGGGATTGTGGGTACTAAGGTGCATGGTTGGTTCACCACTATACTCTGAGGTCCTATTATCCTGTGCATAGCTCTGTGTATGTGCAGAATCCCTACAACATGGCGCAACCAACGTAGTGGGCTGCTTATCTGCGAGACGCATGAGTAGTACTTGTGCTTGTCCACAACACCCTTCGTAGACGCTTCCGGAAGCGTGTGTGAGGGTGATACCTCCTATGTTGACGTTTTTATAGGTTCTTTCAAGCTTGAAGTTGTTAAAAGGTTTTTATATAAAACCCTATATTGTGCTGCCTCATATTAGGTTGTCGATCATTCCTGGTCTTAATGGCTGTGAATGTAAATATCCCGGCACATAGCCGCGCTGCGCTCCGGGCTCATTTGACAGTGTATGGAGTGCCTGAAGCGGGTGTCGATCTGATCTTTGTGGTACAAGCGGATCCTGCTTACCACTTTGAGGTGTTTTACTCTTGGGTCACCTTCCCGGCGGTTAATGGGACTGATAATGTGTTCCATGAATTTACAGCCACCGCTCTTCCTATAATTTATAGGCCTTATCAAAATCTTGAAGTACCGGCTCACGGCATGGCAACACCGTGTTTGGTTTAATGGCGCCCTCCCCCAACCGGTAACCCCGATTCGTTTAGGCCCCTTATCGATTGAAGGGGCCACTTGGCCAGTCTTGGCCGGGTATACCTCACATCCACGTTATATGACGTTAGCAGTTGCTGAACTGCGTGAATTACATACGTCTTTGATACGTGTGCACAGAGCTTTGGTACAGTATGTTACAGGCAACATCCAGGGAGCCCCGCCTGGAGTTGCGGCGCATCCAGCTGGACCAGGCGGTGTAACCATAAGTCCCGTCATGGTTAATTCGGTGATGGGCAAGCGCCCACAAAATATGGACGATTTGCCTTATTGGCTTGCAGAAAAATTTGACCAGCTGGAGGCAGTTTTTCCAAATACTTCTCCTGTGGAAAAACACAGGATTTTGACGATTAATTTGCCAAAAGACTTGATCCCTGAGTTGGCAGAATGCAACAACTGGGGTAAGGTATTCGCAGCAGTGTATGCGAAGTGTTTTGGCACTCCTTCTATGATAGTTCTCCCCTCTGTAATTAAACGAGTGCAGGATGAGCATGGCCCTGAAGCGGCTGTGGAATTAGGGATGAGACTGGTGGGAGTGTTCGATGTAGTAGCTGATTTTATCCTTGCGAATGTCAAGGGCGATGCAGTTAACTTTCAAGTAGCTAATGCTTTGGCTTTGATCCCAGAACCAGACAAGCAGCGCGAATTACTAAAAATTATTGCACAGGCTTACAAAACCATTGGCCGCAATAGCCTGGGAGTTAAGCCTTTTGCTAAAACGCAAACATAATCGCAACCACAACCAAAAACTAAATCTGAGAAAGATGAGAAACCGTTCTTTACTAAAAAGAGCTGGAGGTTGAAAAAACAGGGTAAGCAACAGAAAAAGCCAGGGTCGCGAGGCGCATCCCCGGTTTCCGTCTCTTCTGAACGCACTTATGATTTGCACGATAGAGCGAGAATTAAATCTCCAGAGAGATTTCAAGTCCCTGATTCGCGTTCTCCTCGTTCTTCACAGGCACCATCGACCTCACAGACAGGTGGAGGAGAACGCCAGGATAGAGGCAGGGGTCGTGAGGCTCCACAGGGACGAGACCAACCTCGACAACAAGTCCGAGGGAAACCAGAAGAATTTCCACGTTCTCGCCCACAGTTTCAGAAGAAGAAAGTTGCAGCTGTAACAGCGAGGTATGCCACAGACGGTGAGAACGAGACTCCTGAATTGGACGTGGGCAGTGACGCTCCTAGACAGCGTCGCGGAAGTTACCATAGTGCGGGAGGCGCTACGTCCTCATGTGGAGGCGACAGCAACTGATACATTCATTACTGTCGAGACAGCTGACACCCGAGTAAGACCCTATATAATATCGTCTTTCAAATTGAAGGTGACATACAGCATGTTATTAAAGGGATGTTTTGGGAGAATCTGACCTCTTCTTACGATATTTTGTTGGCAGAGGCGGATTGGCCGCCCCCATTCGTACTTGCTGCGCGTAGAGGGGAGGAGGTAATCCTTCTGAGCTTTTCTCGTCATGTCCCCAAGGACAAAGCGGAGGCTCTCGCAGCTGAATGGGCTGTGGCCTTGGCTCCAGCGTTATACCGTAATCATGTGGGCTGGGATGAAGACTCTCCCCCCCATGATATTCCTTTGCGGTCGCTGCCACAACCACAACCCCAATATCCCATCAAGCGGGAAGCTAAAGGTCCCGTTTCCGAAATTCTGACACAGAATATCAAGGAGTAATTGAAACATGCGTGTCACCCATGAATAATCCCCTTTTCGCGGTTTCTAAACCCGACGGATCATACCGCTTAGTTTTGGATTACCGACATTTGAACTCTCATTGTCGGACCTTTGCGGTGCAAAATACACACAGTTCTGCGCTTGTAGACAGTCTTGTTCGTAAAAAATATAAAACGACACTTGATCTATCCAATGGATTTTACACGCACAACTTGTCCCCGGAGTGCAGCCAATGGAGCGCTTTCACTTCCGGTGGTAAACAATTCAAATTCCGGCGTTTACCCATGGGCTACAAGAACAGTCCGGGTGTATTCGCCGCCCGTGTTGTCTCTCTGTTGGACAGCATAGACCCAGATGCGTGTTCGTACGTCGACGATATCTATCTGACGGACGACGAATTATGGCCGCATCTTTCCCGAGTGGACCGCATTATTCTTGAATTTGCGGTTTTAGGTTACAAATTTAATTTTGCCAAATCTCACATTGCTGAATTTACCGTTTTGTTTTTGGGCTATGAGCTCAACAATGAAAGGCAAGGGCTTAGCGCCCCATTTTTGGGAGAAATGCGCACTCTTGTGCCCTCCAACCACTCTGAAGAAGCTTCAGTCTTTACTGGGTTTTCTGAACTTTGGGCGTACTTACATTCCCGAATATGCCCAGCGTATCAAGCCTCTTTATGCCTTGATACAACCTAACTTTTCGAAGTCTTGATGGCTTCCCGAGCATTCCTCTATACTGCAATCTTTGCAGTCTGATCTACTTGAATCTAAATTCTTGTTGACTCGTGATAACCACACAAACCTGGTAATTAGAATCTTTCAAGGGGCAGTGGGTTTCACGTACTTAACCTTTAACGAAGGGGACACAGAACCGATTGCATACAAGTCACATCTTTACACTTCCGCTGTAATGCGCTTCTCTTCTGTTGAGAAAGTTTTGACTGCAGTGCAAATGGCGATTCTAAAGGAACGCGCACTGGCACAGGGAAAACGCATTTTGGTGGTAACACCATATCCTGCCCTTGAGGCAGTGACGAAAGCAAGTGTTCTGAACTCTAAGGCTTTGCACCCCCGTTGGATACAATGGGCTACATCTCTGACGTCTCCGGATGTCACTTTTATCTTTGATTCTTCTCTCCAGACACAGGAGTTCTTACAGTATGAATTTGTTCATCCTCCTCCTCTGTCATTGCTACCGCTTGAGGAGTATGACTGTATTATCTATACCGATGGTTCGGCACAACCGGCCACGGGATCCAAGCATACTTATTCAGCAGCATGTGCTATTGTTGCAGGTACCATGGTGAACGGTGAGTTCAAATCGACTGTAGTGCACACACAGGCACTAGGAGACAGTACTGCACAATTGGCCGAGCTGCGCGCTTTGGTGCTCGCGCTTGAGTTCGCAAATCCAGATGTGACAACCCTTATTGTATGCGATTCTTACTACTGTGTTCAATCTTTCAATGACAATCTATTCTTTTGGTCGCAAAACGACTATAGAGATGCAAAAGGCAGCACAATTAAGCATAAAATGCTTTGGGTTCGAGTGGCAGATCTGAAACAACGTCTGCCTCTCACACAGGTGATTCACACTCTTGGCCACCAGCGTGTGGGCGCACACGCTGTCGGTAACGGTTTGGCAGATGAAGCTGCCAAATCAGCAGTAGCCACGTGCACAGTAGCAGCGTTACAAGATACATGACTAAAATAGATAATGATATTTTGGCAGCTATTGCTGCAACAAAGGAAGGTGCTAATTAGCCACGGGGTTTCCCTTCCAAATACTCTTATCAAGTAGGTCCCGATCAGGTTCCTTACGTAAACATTCCGGAGGTTGGTGATCGGCTGATTCCCAACGCGAACCGCAGACTTTCCTTGATAACGGCCGCACACGAAGGCTTGGCTTCTGCCCATGCTGGCGTGTCTGCGACGGTTTCCAACTTGCAGCAGCGTTACTGGTGGCGTGGTTTATACAAACAGACCCGTACTTATGTGCTTTCTTGTGACGTTTGTCAGCAGATTAAGCCTTCCATGGTTACACGACCACCACAAACCCCGCTCTGCATTTCTAACAGACCTTTTGGGTGTGTTTACCTGGATCACTGCGGTCCCTTCTCCTCTGACACTGCATATAAATACATCTTAGTTGCAGTGGATTCATGCACACGTTTCATCTGGGTTTGGCCACAACGGAGTGCTGACGCTCGAAATGTCATAAGGGATTTGCGTGTCTTTGTGGGAATTTTTGCCTGTGGCACCTTCCATTCTGACCAAGGTCCAGCATTCGCCTCTAAGGCGTACAAGGACGAGATGGGGTCACTGGGGGTGCGGGTGAAATTTTCGTCTCCATATCGGCATGAGGGCAATTCGATTGTTGAACGAATGAACCGTGACTTAAAGCAATCCTTGACAGCTAGAGTCTTAGGTACTGGCAGGAACTGGCTGGCCCGCTTGTATACCGTACAACGTGCACTTAATAATCTCCCTAGAAGACCTCTGGGTGGGCGGACCCCATACGAAATGCTCTTTGGCATACGAATGTTTGTGCCCGACCTTGATGGTCTAGACATGGCGGCGCAATCCGCAATCTTTGATGTAGATAACCATTCTACTATTTTGCAGGACTTACAAGAAGCCCGTGACAAACTTGCAAACGAACATTTACCTTCAGCCACAGACGCTGCGCTGCAGATTCTGGTCGCTGGCTGGCTTCCGAAGGTTGGGGACCTGGTCCGAGAGAAGGTGGAGAACAAAAAAGAATTTGGCCCCTCTTATCGTGCACCGGTTCCAGTCCTTGGCTTGAAGGGTACTCGTACAGTCATCTTACCACCGCTTTCTGGTCGCAAAGAGAACAGATACAGCTCAGTGGAAAATGTCAAGCTATAACATCTGGCCAATCCTGAATAGTGTAACACCAGCGGTCTCTTGTCCAGCCATTTCCAGGACAAATGTTTGTGGCCCTCCCGCCCGAACGGTCACTGATGTTGCCATTGAGATGGTAGGTTTGCCTGATTGCCTGCTCGACTACCCGGATTCCCCCTGCAATGAGGAGACCGAGTACACATACCCCGCACTGAGTCGGTGGCTCACCTGCCAACAACGCCACTGAGCCCCACCAGTTATTCCTTTGATTCGGATTCCACCTCATCACTTATCCCGTTCAGTATTTTTGTATCCTGGTTCAGAGACAATTTTTTGATCCCACCATGGACATACATCTGGTTGGTACTATTCCTGATTTTTCTGTTCTTGTCCATTGGCTTTGAGACAGTTTTTTTCTTACTCATCAATGGTCACTATTTACCAGAACGCTCTGCTGTGAACTGTGTCACTGGAACTTTGGCTCCGCATTCTTCTTCTCACATCATGAAGCGTGACCACACATTCGTGAACATTTCAGCTTTCCCAGTCGCTAATGGCATCGTATGGGATCCGGTAAATTTCCAAATTCATGGACCAACCGAGATTATTAATGTACCAAATGTCCTTCGGGTTTCCATGGGTGATGTCGTTAAAAGTAATATTCATTCTGACGATTGGGATGTGCATGCAGTTGAATCGTTATTTACTGATTTGAAATATTATGCTGCCTTTAATGCTGAGGATCTATATTTAAATTCTGCAAGTTATGCTGACTTATATTGTTACCAGCATTGGGGCAACCACTTTCTCCATAAACCAAGTACCCTTCGGGGTTCTTTTAATTACACCCAATGGGAACACTGTCCAACCCCTTTGCCAGGTAGCTCCCAAACTCTTAGAAATAAGTTTACTTATTTTACAGACTTTGATAGATCGAACCCTGGGTCCTATTATTTTAAATTAAACACTTCGTCCACTCAGAAAATCATGTTGACCCACACCAAATTGCTATATTCGGGTTCCTTTTTGAACGCCTTAGCTGTGGGTGGTTATGAGTACTGGCAGGACACCATTGACTTGAAATCTATTTGGGGCACCAAATCATGGCAGGTACAAGGCACGGAAGCCTTGCACCGCGCTTGCCTAATCCCTGCCCAAATTTTATTTTTAAATCATACTATCTATCAAACGACCTGTTGGGGTTTGGCTACTTCCAAACAATTAAATGCACCATCCATTCCCGTATTGTCTTTCACTCCCAGCGAGAGCTTGCATTTCAATATTTCCCTTGACACTTTGCAGGCTTTGTTTCAAAACAATTCGTTTAATGTCTCTACGTTTGTTCAGTCACCCTGGTTGGCTTGGCCCATAGCATCTAATGCCTGCCAACTTCGTTTTCATGACTCAGCTCCTGGTTACAAACAGGATAGGCCAGATCCAAGGTTTTCTGACTCTCGTACTGTAACAACATACTCTGTTGGTAAATTGTGTAAACAGTGGTTGCAGCACTCTTCCTTAGATTCTGTTAAACAACATTTATCCCTCCTATCAGGCAACATTGATCTGTCCAACTTTGTTCTGGGGCCTCGTGGTCCTCGACCTAAGAGAATCATTTATGAAACGTACAATGAACTCTGGAAGCTTTCGCAAATTGAAGCTGCTTCCCGTCTTCGGGAAATCGATCAAGCAAATTTAGAAAAGGTGCTTGCTGCTGTTGACAATAGTATTAATACCCTGTCTTCCCGCATTTACACATTAGAGAATATTGTTTCCTCTGTTGTTGATATTGTACAAGATGATGTTTCTGTGTTATATCATGGTCAAAATCAATTGCGTTCAGTAATGCAGTTTGCATGGACTTTGCAGACACTTAAGATGGGTAAAGTTCCTTGGCACTTTTTGAACACCTCTGCCTTATTCTTGCCTTTTAATTTGACTGAGAAACAGCAATTCATGTCCATGAAAGATGCAACATACACTCTATTACATATCGAAAAAATAGAGCCCTTACCATTCTCTGTGGCGGAATTGGATTCTGCCGTGTGGCTAGTTCACGGGGTTATCGCCTTGCCTTTTTCCTTATTTGAATTCAGTTCGTGCATGAAGCATTATCCTGTGGGCCGTTTTCAGCCCTTGGGCAGTGCGTTCCTGCATGAGCTTTGGTCCCTGCCTTTCATGTATAAATGTCTTAGGGACAGAAAGGAAGTTTTTCTCACAGGAGAGTCATGCGATTCTACTGTGGGTCATTCCCTTATTTGCAAAAACATTAAACTGCACAGAGCTTGTAATGTTTCGGCTCCGAATCTTGCTTGTGTTTTAAAGGGCATTCCTGCTCCTGCTATAGCTCCTACTTTCACTGTGCTTGCAAATGGTAGCTATCTCCTTCTGAATGATCAGGACTGCTGTGGAATGCTGGTTGGCATCCCTTATATTGTAACTGTTTCCCACCGGGTTGTGTGCTGTAAAAATGTGCTTTTTCCTCCCTTGCACGACATCATAGATAGTTCCATTTGGCCTTCCATTCCGACTTTGAAGGCAGATTTCAATAAATTGAGCAGAATAAAGGCGCTATTATTGAACCAGGAGGCTATGCTCACATCCGCACGGGAGACATTCATCCTCCAGGTGGCTAGTACCCACAGTGAAATACAGGCCCTTTTGAACACAAACCTCCCACAACATTTCGGTGAGCTCATTCACCGTGTTTTCAATGCATCACGCACCGAAGGTCTTGTGCACTTTTTTAAAGTTGTGGGCTCTGGCCTTGTTACCTCCTTTCAAACTATCTTTGGTGTAATGCCGGCTTTTATTCATTCAATTTTTTCCAGCGTCTTTGGCGGCTTTCCGTTGATTCTCGCCTTGGCGGCTGGTGTATTGCTTTTGGTCTGTTTGCTACGCAATGGCTGCACTTCCTGGGGGCCTCCTCGACCACGGTCGACTCCGGATGCTCCGTGAACGCATCCTCGCTGGCTTCGGCGTCCTGCCATTGGCGACACTGAGTGTGTCCTATAGACTTTCTTTTCGCTTTGCGTATTTCACTTGCGTGCAACCTGTGATGTCTTGCATCCGATGCCCTTTCTCATGGTCCTTGGATTATTGCCTCTCCAATACGTCTCTGTCTGACCCAGATTTTGTCCAATTACTGGGTCCCTTAGAGGCCCATGAACGAGACTGTTCCGGTGATGGCTTCATGGCGCGTGCGGCTGCACTTGGACTTTTGGCACAATGGGATATCTGGGCGGCTGCTCAGAATCTCCTACGAAAAAGTTATATTGAGTATCACGCAAGTTGTCCCGCATGGCTGATCTCTGCTCCCTCTTGCGAGGAACATGAATGCAGTTTTGATTTGGTGAACTGGATGGCGTCACTTTTTTCTGACGATTCCAACGATGTCCTCTTCGAAGGTGTGGCGTTTTTTGCACTTACACTCTATTAGATTAAGGGGCCTCCGCTTTCAGCGTCCTGCATCACTGGAATTTTTTTATTTTCTGCACTTTTTTTATTTTTTTATTACTCTCCCATTCATTATCCTTCATTGGGACTAATCCAACACAGACGTTTCCGTTCTGCTCAATCTATTTGAACTCTGTCTTCGTCCTATGTCTTCGCCAATGGACTGACCAGGGGAGGGTGTCATGTGGTTTGTGGCCTCATGGTCTGCGTTGCTAAATTGGCCTAGGCCTGGCTGCCATGATGCCTTTTTTGCGCACGTTACTTTGTGACTTTGCTTTTCCAGCCTCTGCTTATGCCCGGCTATATTAGGACTGTCTGCATTTCTGCCTTTCACCTTTTCTCCTGTTCCCTGTGGGTTACGTCTGCACAACATGTACAAGGTCGAAAAACAACGTCCCTTGTTCTTGCTGATCTGGCCAGTCCCTCGCTCTTAGACATAACACTACGTACAGCTGCACTGGAGAAATTTGTGTGCTTTTTAATATTGTGATTTCACTGTTAGAGGCACTTGGAGAAAAACCTTTCCAGGGAGAAGAGCTGTGCTTGTCTGATGATGTAAACCTTGCATCTAGATATTGAGGTATGAGGGTCCGCCTGACAATGCCCAGAGGTCTTCTGTTTTTATAATAAACTAGCTAATAGCACGGGGAGGGTGGTATGGTCATTTAGCCCTATATCCACTGCTTTATGAAATGCTTTCCCCGTTTGTATTCTATGGAATTGTAACTATGCTTATTATTTTATCCTTATGCATTATGCTGATAGTACTGGCACATGTACTGTATCTTAGAGCACGATAGTTGAAATAAACTTTTTAAACTATACTGTGTCTCTTATTACGCATGTTGTGGACAGGTATGAGTGAGTTATGAAAGGGTGTTCTTGCTCCCGCGAGTCCTGAGAGAGAGATACCGTGTTCTGGGTTGTCTAATCATTGGTAGCATCGCTGCTCATGAGACGCTAAAGCTAGTCGTATTGGGATTGTGGGTACTAAGGTGCATGGTTGGTTCACCACAATACTCCTAGGTCCTATTATCCTGTGCATAGCTCTGTGTATGTGCAGAATCCCTACAACAATACCACTACCATCAATGCCACCACCTCCAACACCACCACCAAGTCAAGTCAAGTCAAAGGCAATGTTTATTTAGACCATAGTCTTTAAACAGCAATACGCAACAATTAAAAATAATAAATCAATGCAATTTCATCAATAGTTCCATATGAATATGTAACCTTTACACGAAGAATTTACAACATGAATATCCCACATTAAGTGACACAGTAACATAAGTTCCTAATATGAATCTATCAGTACGGCTCCATTAAAATTAATAAAAATTCATGTTAATTTACATTTTTGTTAATAAATAAATACATTTTAATTATATTCAGCCTTTAAAATCGCTAAAAATACATCAATTTTCCTTAAAACTTTTTACAGCCTTCATATAACTTTCAATTGCAATTGCAATCTTGAGATTAGGCATATCTGTGAGTAAGTCTACCGCCTGAGCTCATGACGCCGTTTGTATTTTTTAAAAATGGGGCGTAAAAATGATTTACGCTGGGCTAAAAGTGCAGCGCAGTCTAATAATATGTGCAAAATATTGCTTTTTGTTCCCAGCATACATTTACAGTTTCCATCAGTCTGTATCATTTCTGCCTTTATCTTCTCATTTGCCAGCCAGGGATTAATACCAATTCTTAGTCTTAAAATTTCACATCTGAGCCAATTATTGGGTAGTGTGTCCAGATAAGGGTACCAGGCTTCATTCAACCAAGAAGCCCTCATAAATTGTACAGATTTTTCGTACTCAAGTACTCCAAGTCTACCTTTCTGGACAGTTCCTGGCCTTGTGATCTAAGAATACCCTTGGTAAATTCTGCCTGCAGTGATTGTTGACAGATTCTGACCTTTAAGTTCTCACCAACCGTATGCAGTTTCTTTCTGGTCTCCTTGGCCCATTTTAGGCTACTAAATTGAATCTCATTTCTGCACCAAAGTGAGACGTTCTGTACCGCCCCGGGATCTTGGCATTTCCAGAACCTTAGCAAATTCACTTGAGCCTGTATGCTCCATGACGTTATTCCTAGCTCAATTCTAATGGCCTGGATCACTGCTGAGCTTGGTAACGACAGTAAGGATTTTAAGCACTTCCCTTCCTCTAAGTCCCAGTCACTTTTACCACTTAGGTAAAGGACTTCTGCTCCATACAGTACTTGAGGGGGAATCATTGCGCTATAGGCCTTTAACAACGGTCTATGGGACATATCTCCATAATCTCGATTGAATTTTTTCAACCCACAAACCGATGTAAAGGCCTTTGCTTTCTGGGCTTCTAGGTGTGTATGCCACTTTAGAGTACTATCAAACCAGACCTAATGTATCTGTATTCTCTCACAATCTCCAATACCACCAATACCACGACCACCAATACTACCATCACCAATACCACCACCACCAATACCACCACCACCAATACCAACACCAACAATACCACTGCCACCAATACCACAACCACCAATACCACCACCAATACCACCACCACCAATACCACCACCACCAATCCAATACCACCACCACCAATACCACCGCTAATACCAATACCACCACCAATACCACCAATACCACCACCTCCAATACCACCACCAATACCACCACTAATACCACCACCACCAACAATACCACCAACAAAATTACCACCACCAATACCACCACCACCAATATCAATACCACCACCAATACCACCACCACCAATACCAATACCACCACCAATACCACCAATACTACCACCACCACCACCAATACCACCACCACCAATACCACCACCAATACCACCATTACCAATATCACCACAACCAATACCACCACCAATACCACCACCACCAATACCACCATCACCAATACCACCAACAATACCACCAACAATACCACCAACAAAATTACCACCACCAATACCACCACCACCAATATCAATACCACCACCAATACCACCACCACCAATATCAATACCACCACCAATACCACCACCACCAATACCAATACCACCACCAATACCACCAATACTACCACCACCACCACCAATACCACCACCACCAATACCACCACCAATACCACCATTACCAATATCACCACAACCAATACCACCACCAATACCACCACCACCAATACCACCATCACCAATACCACCAACAATACCACCAACAATACCACCACCACCAATACCACCACCAATACCACCACCACCAATACCAATACCACCAGTACCAATACCACCACCACCAATACCATCACCAATACCACCACTACCAATACCTCTACCACCAATACCACCACCACCACCAATACCACCACCACCAATACAACCACCACCACCACCAATACCACCTCCACCAATACCAGCACCAATACCAACACCACCACCAATACCACCACCAATGCCACCACCAATACCACCACTAATGCCACCACCATCACCAATACCACCAGCACCACCACCACCACCAATACCACCACCAATACTACCACCACTACTACCACCATCACCAATACCACCACTACCAATTCTACCAATACCACCAGCTCCAAAAATACACCACCACCAATACCACCACCACCAATACCATCACCACCAATACCACCACCAATACCATCACCACCAATAGCGCCACCACCACCACCAAAACCACCACTACCACCAATAGCACCATCACCACTGCCAATACTACCACCACCAATACCACCACCACCACCGCAATTGCCACCAATACCACCACCACCACCAATACCACCAAAACCAATACCACCAATACCAATCCCACCACCAATACCACCACCACCAATACCAATACCACCACAAATACCAATACCACCACCCATACCACCACCACCAATACCACCACTGTTAGAATTGGGATTTCTGGTTGGCTAGGACATGTGCCTAAGCCAGGCAGAAACCACCACTCTAGTCAGGCAAGGGAGTTACACGCTAAAGATAACCCCTGCTCACCCCCTTGGTAGCATGGCACGAGCAGTCAGGCTTATCCCAGAGGCAATGTGTAAAGCGTTTGCGCAACACACACACACAGCAGCGACACACTAGGCACACCACAAAAGAAACTCCACACAAGGTTATATCAAAAATAGCCTTTGTATTACTCATAAACACATTAGATCATAATCACAAATATACACTTTTCCATCTGGCACTAGGTAATACTATTACAGGGGATTATATACATGACAGGGCCAATCGGCCCACTGTCAGAACCATTAGAACCGATAGTAAAAGATAAAACAACCAGTAACTACTGATAAAATACTGTACTCAGCATAAACCACATTATGCATTCATATTTAGGCAAAAACACTTTATGCATAAAACATATTAGGTATAAACCACCATAGGCTTATCCTACATTAGCAGTGCACCTCAGTGGCACTTAGCCGCAACACATTATGCCAAACATAATCCGCAACAGTGCACCGTCGTTAAACATAGTCAGCAGGTCCCAATATCCCTGGGTACCCACGGGCCCGCTATTTGCAGTCCCTGCACCTCGGCGCTCACCACCGGGACTGTGTGGTAGGGTTGTGAAGGTTCCTTCCTCCACCAGGGCTTACACCGAGGCCTCCAGATTGGCCCGCAAGGTAATGGGGCGAGGGTGCCACTCACCCTAGTCTGGGTTTAGCACCCACAAAAGAAAATGCCCCGTGTTGCAGCTGCCCGTACCCTGGCGGTGAAGCTGTAAGAATAAGCACCGGCACCAACAGTGCCTTGGGAGCCCCTTTCACCGGGCTCCTCCTGGTACAACAGAAGCCTCAAATCGGCACCCGCCATGCCCCGCACAGGCCCCACTCACCGGGGCTTCTCCAGACTTCCTCCGGGACACAGCAGAACTTCGGCAGGGAGCCCGCGAGGCTCCGGTCCCTCTTTTGGGTGCTCACCAATGCGGGGTAGGCTCCCATCCACCGTCAGGCTTTGCTCCTGCCTGACTTCCTTTGGCCGGCCCCCAATCAGGCCACAATCGCCGGATTTCCTCTTTGGGTTCAGCAACGCGGGCAGTCAGACACGCGGAGCTCTCCTCCTCCTTACGGGGAGCCCCGCCCACAGTCAGGCAAGTGCCGCCTGGCTTCCTGTTTCGGATTGGCAACGCGGCGGAATCCCAGCGCCGGTATTCCTTCGCACAGCACTTTCGAGCGCAGAAACTCCTGAGGCACTCCTCACGCCTCGGGGCGGTGTGGGCCCCCCTCTGGGACTCCAGCCACCTTGGGGAGGGGAGCGCGGCCCACGCTGCAGGGCACCAGTGCTCCACACGTTTTCTGGCACCAGGCAAGCAATCCTGAAGTGCTCACGAGGCGCTAAGTCTCAAAGTCAGAGAAGCAGAGCTGGGCACAGGCAGGCCAGCACGTCGGGACCCTCAGGAAGCAGCCGCTGGGTCCCACGGCAGTTCCTCCTGGCAGCGCAGCAGCCTGCCGGCCACCAGTTCCAGGTCAGCACCAAGCAGTACACCTTACATGGGGTCACAGCCCCAATATTTATATCAGCCAGGTCTTTGTTCTGCCCTGACACAGGGCTTGGGAATCCAGTAAAACCAGTTCTGGGGGGCATTCAACATTTCATTTACAGTGCACAACAGTCCCCTTTGACATTTCAGGTCCTGGCCCCAGACACACAACATGGGGCGGAGCCAGCATTGTCCCAGGCAGGCACAGACCTATTCAGGGTCCGGGGCTACTCCTCCCACTGCTCCAAATGCAGTTCTGCCTATTCAGCCTAGTGCTGACTCACCCAGCCCCTCTGTAGCCACGGCACCTCCCCAGTCCCTGTCACTCCAGAGCCAGACATGCAATACACATCAGGCAGACACCATTACGCAGCATTTATTATTACTATTCCAAACATTCCAAACTTGACAGCGCTGCTCCTCTCATATCAGAATTACCACTGAAACACGTATCAGGGAATCCCCAATGCATTCCTATGAGAGGGCAGCCTCACAGAAGTGAGAAACAAAAATGGCTGTTTGTCACTACCAGGACATGCCACACAGTTAAGGTACATGTCTTACCTTTTACCTACAATGCACCCTGCCCATAGGGCTAGCTAGGGCCTACCTTAGGGGTGACTGATATGTAGTAAAAGGGGAGTCACAGACGTGGCACCACTTTATGTGCCACGTCACAGCGGCAGTAAACTGCGCGCACAGGCCCTGCAATGACAGAGGCCTGAGACAGGTTTGAAAGGCTACTTTGGTGGGTGGCGCAAGCAGCGCTGCAAGCCCCCAGTAGCATTTAATTTACTGGCCCTGGGTATATGAGATACCACTTTACAAGGGACTGACAGGTAAATTAAATACACCAAACAGGTGTAGACCACTCTTACCATGTTTACCACAGAGAGCACACACACTTTACACTGGAGAGCAGTGATAAAGTGCCCAGAGTCCTAAAACCACTAACACCATGTCAGAAAAAATACCAGGAGGAAGGCAAAAAGTTCAGGGATGACCCTGCAAAAAGGGCCAAGTCCAACAACCACCAACAATGCCACCACCGCCAATCCCACCAATACCACTACCACCACCACCAATACCACCACCACCACCACCAATACTACCACCAATACCAATAACCACCACCAATATCACCACCACCAATACCAGTACCACCACCACCAATACCACCACCAATACCAATACCACCAATACCAATACTGCCACCAATACCACCACCCCCAATACCACCACCACCACCAATACCACCAGCACCAATACCACCAATGCCACCACCACCAATACCACCACCACCAATACCAGCACCACCAATACCACCACCAATACCAATACCACCACCACAAATACCACCAATACCACCACCACCAATACCACCACCACCAATACCAATAACACCATCTCAGTGCCTTTCGCTCACTAGTAATAGCAGGGGCACTGTATGAGGCCAAAGCTGCAGCTGAGACCATCCCTCCCTCCCTCCATGCCTGCCATAAAGCACAGCCCGCCCTGCACCAGGAGGTGAAGCCAGTGCCCTACTACAGCTGGAGTGTTTTTTATTAGGCCAAAGATAGCAATGACATTACGCAATGCCACACTGCACACTCAAATCACGGAGAGGGCAGAAAATAGCCCCCCTCCCGCTCTTCCTCCTGAGCTGCGTCAGTGTAATCACAGGCGAAAGGTGTTGGAGCGCTTTGTTAGTGTTTATAGCTCGGATCATATGTGTCTGTGTAATTTACAACACTTACACATCTTCTTTACTGCACTATTTATCACTACTTTGAAGACATTGAAGGCCGGTCTCTTCCTCTGATATTTACAATCTAACAAACAGCCTAGAAGGCCCATTATTGCAATGCAATAGGTCTCGCATTTGCGAGAGTTTAAGCTATTAGTATTGTAAATGACAATGCCTTTTATTTATGTTTTAAAACCCAAAACATAAATAAAAGTCATTATCATTTACAATGCCAATAGCTCAAACTCGTGTGAATGTGACACCTATTGCATTGCAAATGCTTGTTTGGTTTAGGTTTGGCACGGTTCCCTGACTGTTATCTGAACCTAGGATGACAAACTGCGAACATCCGCCTTGGATTTTCATTTTTTTTTTGGGGGGGGGGGGGTAGCCCGATGCTTGCAAGAATTCTAGAAAACAGAAAAGCAATCTGATCATTTGCAGGCTGCAACTTTTCAACCTCCTCTATGCCTCTAGCTTTCTCTAGATACTGACCTGATCTTGTGCCAACTTTTGCAGCCACTCTATGTGGAAGTTCTAGACTTTCTCATCTAGAAGACTGGGTAAGGAATATTATTATTTTAACTTTCCATCAAAAAGTCTTCAGAGAAAAGTGCTTCACATTGTGATATCATTGATGCTTTAGCCCTCTTGGCTCAAAAAGAAATATCAACAAAATCCAGGAGCCTTTTTGCTTGTTTTATCGATTACTCCACCTCTTTTGAAATGGTCGATAGAAACTTACTGTGATCCAAATTGAACTGCTGGGGTTTGAAATAGGGTTTAATACATTTACTGATGGAACTCCAAAGAGACACATGATCTAGGGAAAATTGTGTGAGGATAAATGGCTTATATCGAAGCTATAAACCTACAATGGTTTAAAACAAGGGTGCGTTCTAGCACCATTGTCCTTCTATATTTATATAGCTGAACTACTGCAATGCTCAATTTCAGCATGGAGATGCCTCTAATTTGGTAAATGTTTCTATACCGTTCTTGGCCTAAGCTGATGACTGTATCATCTTGTGACTACTCAGATGGGCCTTCCATGGCAGCTGTCTTGTCTACATGCATATAACATCAATATTAAACACGAAAAAAACAAAGGTAATGTCATTAGGCTGTTGAAGGGCACATTTTAACTGGACTACAGACGCAACAAAAATCAAGCACACATACCAATATAATTACCTTGGTATTATTGTGGACAACAACTTTTACTGGATTTCGCACAGGGAGCAACTATGTGAAAAAAACTCCTTCACATCGGGGGCAATAAAACGTTTTGCTTGAAAATATGGAGGAGGCACAATGATGCACACTCTAACGATAACCAAAGCCAAATTGATTTCTGTTCTTACCTATCGTTGCCTTCTCTGGAAACCTAACAACAGAGGAAAAATAGAATGCCTTTATCAGAACTCCATTTAAAAACTGTTCAACCCAGAAAGATCCACTCCCCATAGCTACTTAAAACGTTAACTCAGGCTTACATTCTAAAATGTATCACCAAATTGAACTGGCTAGACAAAATTTGGAAGTTCTGTTGGCCGGGTTTAAGTAAAGTTGTATTATCTAAAAAAGATGTCTAATTTGAAAGGACTTATAAAGATGCCAATATCAGCAAATAAAAAGGTTTTTAAATTGAAAATGACAGCAATGTTTTAGAGTGGATCTTGAGAAATCAGTAATATATAAAACACTAATTACATCACATGACTAATACCTTGCTGCATCAGCCATACTTGGCTCCTGTGATTCAGATTGTTGTGTCTCCTCTTCATTTAGTTCAATGGAGCATGTAACCACAGGCCTGCCAACTTCAGCAAAAATCTCACTGTGTGAGGAGCGGGGCGGGGCGGGTCCTTGGAGGCCTTGGAGGGGCGGGGCCTCCTGTGAGAAGTACCGAAGAGGCACTTTTCCCCCACCACACTTCCAAGCCCCCTCCTCCCAAAAAAAAAAGCTTGATCAGGTTGGTGCAATGTCCTGGGTGTTTGCACACCCCTTAATGGGCGTCACAGTTCAATAGCCCTGGAAAATGACTTAAATCCACTATTTTCCCTGCCACTATGGTGATATCAGCTCCTCACTGGCTGGCCGTGCGATGAGAGCCGATATTGTGTGTCACACGGCAGTACCGTGTGAGTTGGCCGGTCTGGAACCAATCGACAAAAGTAAACTCTACCTGTTGATTATGCAACTCAGAACAGGAGTTACTCGAACATATATTCTGTCTATAAACACGATCCTGGGCACACGCGATGAGGGTATACCAATAGTATGAGAGTCTTATAAAGATAAATCACAGTTATTAATGTCTGGATAGAGTTCAGTGGTATTTATTGAGAGAAAACCAAATTATAGAATCAAAGTAACCAGCCGACACGTGTTTCGTCACAAGTAAATATCCTGTGACTCTTCAGGGCTTAATGGAGGGTTCCATGTGAACAAACAAGGTCTCACAAGTTGGTGTGAGCTTCCAAATCGTCCCGGGGTCTGGGAAGGACTGAAAATGTTAATCAAGTCAGGTGTGTTTCTGAAAGCAGTAAAAGCAGGTGCAGAACCACGTGTCCAACGGACGAATGTGGCAAGTCAAAAGGGGGGCCCTGCTGGGTATAGGAAAGGAGAGGCCGTCCAGTATCCGGTGCCTGGAAAGGTGATGTTACAAATGCCGTGTGTGGCAGAAAGGTACGTCGCCTGTGATTGCGCTGTCGACGTCCATCCAGGAAGATGGGAGGGTGAAAGGCGGGTACGCCGGTAGCGTGTGCGCTCGGGCTCCTCCCGGCAGTTCACTGTGTTCCGGGTGTACGTCCCTGGATGGTCGTCGACAGCGCAATCATAGGCGACGTACCTTTCTGCCACACACGGCATTTGTAACATCACCTTTCCAGGCACCGGATACTGGACGGCCTCTCCTTTCCTATACCCAGCAGGGCCCCCCTTTTGACTTGCCACATTCGTCCGTTGGACACGTGGTTCTGCACCTGCTTTTACTACTTTCAGAAACACACCTGACTTGATTAACATTTTCAGTCCTTCCCAGACCCCGGGACGATTTGGAAGCTCACACCGACTTGTGAGACCTTGTTTGTTCGCATGGAACCCTCCATTAAGCCCTGAAGAGTCACAGGATATTTACTTGTGACGAAACACGTGTCGGCTGGTTACTTTGATTCTATAATTTGGTTTTCTCTCAATAAATACCACTGAACTCTATCCAGACATTAATAACTGTGATTTATCTTTATAAGACTCTCATACTATTGGTATACCCTCATCGCGTGTGCCCAGGATCGTGTTTATATGTCCAGTGTGGGTTCTTCGACTCACACACTTACGGGGGTTTTTGGGTTATTCCTCCGACCTGGTAGCACCGCACAATTTTTTGTAGCATTACTCACACAACGCGCACTAGTTTGAGCACCAATCTTCCTGTTCACACTCAAAACCCTACCCCTAGACGTCCATATATTCTGTCTATGTCCAGCACTTCTAGATATATGCTGGAGATGCCTACGGATGATCATCCTTGTGGAGGAGATCAGATTAATTCTCAAAGCTATGCACTTTTGTTTTAGGGGCACGTCACCCAGAAATGTTGGACAAGTTACTATATTTCTAGATTTCACTTTAAAGATTTATGAGACCAAAATCAATGTAATAGCTGTAATACATTGATCTGTACCTTCTTTTTATTGTCAAATGTTTTAATGTTTTTATTGAAAACTTAAACTATACATTTTTCCTTCAGTCATTAGTCTCTGATGTAGAAGTCAAAATTCCTTATCAGGGCAAGGCCGTAGGCTTGGCCGAAAAGGGTTCCATGTTATCGGATAGCAACTGGGTGAGGTCTCAGTGAAGGCATTCACTTTTGGTGGGAAAGCTCTGAGCTGGAGAAATTTGAATTTCACACCTTGGGAAGGTCACTCGCCGGCTGGATACTTTTGACGACTTTGCCCAGTGAAGATATCTACCATCCGACTTAGTCACTTTTTTAGGAGATTGCATTCTTCCAGAAGAGCAAAGTTATAGGCTGCTGCCAAAGAGGGACCCAGGAGACCGGATACCTTCTCTGTGAGGTTCCACTTAATTGGATTCACAGCGGTTAAAAAGTTCAGAGTGGGAGAAACCTGAATCTTTGGCTCAGCAGCAACACAACTTTATTGGATTGGCTTTGCAGGTTGGTCATGGTACTCCAGAGGTCTTTACAACCAAAGTTTCAAAGTCCCATGTTTCAGGAAAAGGTGGGAGGAGTACACCTTGACACCAGTCAAGTGTCCAAGACCATGGGACATCACTTGAGGGTCAAGACTCATTCCCGCAGAGGCCAGCAGCAAGGTACAGGGCAGGACCAGTTAGATACTCTGGTTTGACCCAGTTCAGGAAACCTTGGTTCCTGCTCTGGCATGAAACTAGACAAAGGAGAGGGGAGTATCCTCCCCACTGTCCAGACCCTCCTCTGGGAGGGAACCCCGAGTCATTCCAACCCTTTTTCTTGGGTATTTAAGGGCTCCCCGGTGGCTGGGTCCTCAGATTCGTTGTGGAACAAGACTCACCTCTGAAACCAAGAACCTCATCGACCGTCTTGTCACTTGGGCTTCGTTGGACTTCAGCTAGAACCCAGACTGCATCAAGGAAACTCCTGCTGCTCCTGGTCTCGCTGTTCTTCAAGTCTTCAGCCTCGTCTGTGTCTGTGCTTCACTCAGGTTCTCCAAAAGATCTGTGGGCATCAAGGACATCCAAAGAAATCTCCCTTGGATTGAAGGAGTCACTCCCCTGCATCTGCAGGCACCGCATTGAAGCGGACCGGTCTGCTGCTCCTGTCATCCTACAGACTGCCTGAGGCCCAGCAACACAGGTGGTGGTTCTGCAGCTCTCCACAGGCATGACCTGTCTTCCCTGCAATTTGGAGGACGATATCCCTCGCCTGGGCTGCTGGGACCAAACCCCTGTGCACTGTGTTTACTTGCCATTGCCAAGGCTTGTTGGCTCTGGACTCCAGAGATATTTGGGCTGCAAGAAGCTCCAGCCTCCAGCACCTCATCCCTTTAAGATCAGTGTCCTCACTGCATCTCGTGCACCATGGGCCTCCATCTTTGGTGGGCTGTCTGAGGTCCTCCTGCGACTCCTGTGCCTTCATCCTGGGGGTCCTATTAAGGGTCTTCTCCTACTTTGGAAGGCTCCCCTGCTTGCTTGGGGGCCTTCTCTGACTCTCCTGCAGTTGGTGAGTCCCTTGGACCTTGCTGGTCCCAAAAATTGCATTTTGCCATCTTCCATGCCAGTTGCAGTTACCAAGGCTTGTTGGTGCTCCAACCCGACTCCGACCGCTTAGACACTGACATCCGATGTGGAACAGCTCACATACTGCTCCTGGTCTTCCTCAGCATTGCCTGGTCACTACAGCTACAGTGACAAGGTCCTCATTAACTCTCCTGAGCTCCCTACCAAGGGTGGGCATTGTGCTTCCGTGCCTCCAGGTCACCTCCGGGTGGCATAGACTCTATTCCCCCTGCTTGCAGGTTCTCCTCTTCAAGAATCAACCCTTGGATCCCACCGTACATCTTCAGAGACTTTCCAGAGGGCTCTCTTCCCAAGTCTTTTATTATCGTCTATGGAATGTTCCTACGTCACTTCACCCCTATGCACCTGGCTTCCCTGGTGCAGGTAACCTGGTTCCTGGGGAATCCACAGGTGGGGTGGCTCTCCAACCTTCCGTCCTCTAAAGGGTTTCTTCTGGGTCCTCTGAGAGGTTCCTTTTCCTTTAAAACTGCAACAGCGATTTCTCCATTGACTTCAATTGGTCATGCAGCTGTGTTTCCACTCTGCACACAGCCTCCGTGGGGTTCCTAAGTACTTACCTTGGGTGGTTCCTTGTTCTCCCAGCTCTTCTGAGTCTTCTGGTCCAAGTCCCATTCTTCCGTGCAGTTCGCATTCCACTTCTTTAGAATGTGGGTTGTCTCCCCCAGAGACCAGTGTATATTTGTGCTACTTACCTGATTTTGTTGAAGTATTTTCATGTGTACTGTTGATTTCTCTGCTAGGAGTTATATACCAATGTGATAGTGATTGTGTTGTATAACAAATAGACTTATTTTTATAAACACTGTGTGGTTAATTTTCATCTAATCCACACTGTAGATTAAATGCGGTAAAACAAGCTGCTTTACACTCCTTCAAGATAATCTTGAAGGCTGCTCTCCACAGCTACCACTTTGAGAGTTAAAGGTTATCAAAAACCACTAAAAGCACCATAAGGGTTGCCTGGATTTGTGCCAGGTGCATCAGTCCTTTAAGCTTGCACCACATACTAAGCCAGCCTCCTACAGCTGGTTTACGCTTCTAACACAATTATGCATAAGTACGAGTAATTTTGTGTTAATTATGGGTAATTATGCTAGAGAAAATTATGCCAGTTATGCCCACACCTACCTAACTCCTATTAATATAATCTATCATTTAGAAACTGAAGTAAAAGTATGGAATGGAACCCTTAAGAGCATAAGACAAATCCCAGAAATCAGCAATAACCACTAATAAAAAATAAAAAAAACACTAACCATGTGTTCCAGAGTAGCATGCTGCCCGGCGTAAAGCACTTCAACATGTCAGGAGTAGTAAGAGCCATATACATGTAATTACAACACAACACAGTACAATATATAATCCTCAAGGCCAGACTAATATTAATGTCATAACACTCAGAGGTCAGGCAGTCAATTGTGGCTCATACAGGCTGCATAATAATTACCTTGGACTGTTTGACAGTCTGACACTCACATTAGATAAAACTGCTATGGGTTCTGTCCTTCTCCCAGTACTATATGAGTTCACAGCAATAAACCATCCCTCTCCGACTGAACAGATATGGAATTATTGACAAGCTCAGCACATGCCCCTGGCCAATGGAGGACTTTAAATGAATCTACATCTGCAGGTCCCAACAAGCTGCAACTTTTGAGATCTCACATTGAGAAACAGCTAAGGGATATTTTTAACAAAGTGCATCTCAGCAGATCCCTTCACAATTTCCCCCTCAAACCTAAGCTCGGTCAGGGACAAAAACATTGAACAATATATCTCAGAGTGGACAAACCAGTACATTAATAAACTAAATAGACTACGATCAAAAGAAATACCATGAAGGGACCAGCATAGCCGGTCAAGCATGCCAGTTTACTGAAAACTATAAACTGCATGCCTATATCTCACACTTCTCCATCAACCACATTGCTAAATGATACGTCCTTTAGCACAAAAATCACAACTCACTGTTCATCATGCATAACGTGGAAACACCTCCCACATAGGATCAAAACTAATACAACACGTATCCAACCACTCATCCTGCATGGCATAGTGCCCTACCCATATAGGCAAGTGCTTCAGTGCCCTACCTAGGAGTAGTATACACTATATAAATATTGTAATACAGAAAAATAGACTGAGTGAAAAAATGGCACTATACTTCACTCCTTTTTTCTTGTAATCATGATCTTGCATCCTGTGGCAGTTTTCACAGCTGAGGGTTAGACTAGAATGACTGATAATAGAATTGCCTGTAACACCAAACAGCATTGTTGCAAAAATCCACTGGAGTAACTGTGCCATTCTTTCTTCAAGAAAGGACACCGCACAGGTTTCAATTGTATACTTATTGGGCATAAATAAAATATTTGCAAAGGATGGACATCAAATAAATGTATTGCAGCACAATCATTGCAAGCCAGTGCTTCTGAGTATTTGAGTTTGTTTTCCTGTGTTTCACAGGCATGGCATCTAGCTAGGAAAGGTCTTCTGTTTTGTATATTGGTAAATGTATACATTTTTAGTAATAACACAACAGTCAATCTCTGTTACCACATTTTCCTTATTTCTTCCCTCTGATAATGTCCAGTCCATTTCTAGTTTCCCATTCTCTGTTTTCTCCCACAAATTATAAACCACATGAACAATGTACTCAAAAGAATATATCAAATCTAAAAAGGAATAGGAGATGCTTGACTTGACAGCAACCTCCTTCTGCTTTGCTTGTCAGAATAAACCTTTTGCCAGGCCTAAACCTTGCATTTAAATGCCTGCAAGTCACCCCTAACGTAGGCCCTAAAGGCCCATAGGGCAGGGTGCATTTTATTGAAAAAGTAGGAAATGTGAGTTTACGTTTTACATGTCCTGGTAGTGAAATACTCATACGATTGTTTAACACTGCTGCAAGGCCTACCCTTCTCATAAACTTACATTGGTTGCCTTATTACATTTAATAAGTGAGAACATTCGATTGGGAGCAGGTAGAAATGTCTTGTTTAGACTCAAATGAATTTTAATGTAAAATCCTCTTTAATGGTACCTTACTGCACAAAAACAATGCAAAGAGGCATATTCCTCTTTCTCTGTGGAATTCAGAATGCATCACGCATAAAAAGAGGACGTAATGAGGAGAAATAAGCATATTTTTCCTCGTTATGGCTCTCTGTGGTAGGTGTACCTTAGTACATCTGGAATTACTGGAAACCCATGGGTGGCTGCACGGGAACACACATACTCCACCCATGGATAGCCTACCACTAAGAAATGTAACGCAATGCAGCGCAGGGTTCTGCGTTGCGTTACATTTCCTTACAAAGCCACGCACGGCCTTGCAAATCAGGCCTTATGTGACTTTATAAATTCTTAATAGCCATTTGCATTGTCTTGCATCACCTTGTGCATAGAACTTAATAAATCTGGGCCTTCATTCACATATTTGACCTTTCAGTGTGCTTAGGGTGGGGTGGCATCCCTTCCTTTTCCTCTAAATTAGAACTGCTAACTTGCTTCATTTTTGTGCAGTCATTCAATACATACCCAGGATGCTCTTAGATGAAACAGATAGTATGCATTAAGTTATTCTGAATTATGAATTAAATGCAACAATGGCATTTTATTTTTTACAGTGAAAAAACCTTGTGCTTTCATGATACATGAATTTGTCTGCTGCATCACTGTGGATGTCTCACACTAGTGTTCTTCTACAATGTTATATGTTATGTTATTTTCAATTTTTATGTATGGGCCAAAGTTACTTGGCGCTGTAACAGAAACCTCGCTGCAATTTCAAAATTAAGAAGTACAAGAACCACATACATAGTTTTTTCCCACCACAGTTGTTTTTATACAATGTCAAATTCGATAATTGTTTCAGAGCTTTTCCTTTCTCCTCAGTCTCACATCGTCATTGAAGGTAGATACAATTTACACTTTTTCTCAAATTATTCCACTGTGCTAGTATGAGACAACACTTTTGGGAGAATTTACTATGCAAAATGATAGCATGTAAATAAACATAATTATCCATCGTTTCCTACTGTATTGCCCAGTGTGGGTACCTCCAACTTCAGACAAAGGGCCTCCGACATTGTTAGGGGCCACAATATGCACCCTGTGACCAGGCACGTAGCTTCAGGCAGAACATATCGGGGGGTACATCCCCTAATATTTACTTAGTTGGTCTTCTTGGCCTGGCATTGTCAGTCGGATTGGCTATCTGCAGCAACAGTGAAGTCAAGTCACTGTTGTTGCAGGCTGGGTAGATGTGGGGGAGACACCCTATTAACAGGGACATTCAAATTAGTGTTAATATTAAAAAAATTGATGTTGATGTACGCAATGATACATGTGTATATAAAAACAAAATCACATCACTGTTGTCAAATTCACTCGACATGACTTTCCCATCAACCCAGAGTCAGAAATATGTGATGAGGCAAGCCCTGTGACCTAGGCCTGAGGCAACTGTTTGACAGATCACAGGTGGGATGGCACGTAGCCGGTAGACAAACGCGCGAACAGGCAAAACTCAGATTGATCCAACAGATAGGCAGCGACACCACAATGGTCCAGGGAGATTGGTCCCAATAAAGCACACATGGCCGGAGGGGTGTGAGAGTTCCCAAGACACCATAAAGTTAGATGCCACAAGAGTTAGGAACACTCAGCCAACCAGAACACAGCACACACAGCACACACAGTGATCATGTGCACCCCATGCCAGACATCTGGCCACGTTACCCTCTGGCCCACATTGTGTCCACACAAGGTTGAGACCAACCTGCATTTGTTGTCAGGAGGGAGTAAATTATGACTCCAAGACTAGGCCCGCATTCCTTTTCCTAAAAAGGATCTCTGAATTGTGTAAGAAGTGTATATCATAGTGCTCAGATCAATTGCACTTTGGGGAAGTCCTCAACCCACTTCTGTAACTGTGATCCCTGCTGATATGTTTAATTAAACTAACTGTTCATCTTTTGCCAAATGCCTCTTGTCTTTTGATTTTTCAAGGTAAATTCATATTCAAGAAAAATTTGGCGAGCCACCCAGGACAGATTGGTGCTTCAAACCCGACTGCAGTCGAAGGACAAGGACACAACCAGGATGGATTCACATCGGAGCAGCAAGGAAGGTGAGCAGATGCCGCAATTGCTTGGAAGTTCTGTTGAATTTGTGGGGTGGAGGTCTGTCCTGAAGCTGCCGTCATTGCGTAAGAGACTACATCTGATCCTTAGTCACAGCATATGGCATATGGCAAACTAGGAAGATGAGCAAAAATTTTACCTGAGCACCCTGCCACTGACAGAAATCTTACATATTGCCTATTTTATGCGTCCGAACTGAGTAGTTGCAAGGCGGCTTCGGAGGCGTTCCTGCGGAGGTCACTTTTTTTCAATAGTCAGCACACTAGGAAAGGTGTTAGTGGCTTGGACCAATGGGCGTGACACAAATGGTACGCTTGTCCCCTGGGTGTGATACAGGGGTGAGGCCTCACTGATTGGACTGCTGGCGTGACACAGATGGTACGCATCGGCCCTGGGTGTGATATAAGGCCAGCATCTCAATCGATTTTTTTGTCTAAAATGGTTTTCTCAGTGCTACCGGTTTCTTAAAACATTGTTGGTATCTGAAAGAAGTGAGAGATGTTGTTCGCTTGGACTGCTGGATGTGACACAGATGGTACGCTAAGCCCCTGAGTGTGAAACAGGGTGCAATTTGGACATTAGGGAAAAATGTGAACCTTGGAGATTAGATGTAGCTTGTGCTTGGCCAAGGAGGGCCTGTGGTTGTCGAGTTGTTTCTTCTTCTCCAATCAAATTGTTGTTATCTTTGTCCTGGGGCCGATATTAACAGACTATCGGGCTCACTTAGTCCTGTGTACTGCGCAGAGCCTCCCCTTGTCATCGGGTAGCATGTGCTAGGAGCGGGCTAAGGTATTTTTTGACAACGTCATCATTTTCTTTCTGTCCGTTTTTTGTTTCTCTCTTTCACTTCATTGTAGTTTTAAATTGATGCATTCTTGATATTGTGGTACTGCTAAATTATTGCAACTGTATTTTATCTTTAGTAGAATGTTTTGTCGCTGACTTAATGTGCATATGAAGACATTGCTATTGCTCACAATTGTTGTCCCATATCAGCTATTTGTGCTGCAAAACTCACAACGTTTGAACTAACCCTTGCACTTTCTTTCAGATTGTGACCCTTCATATGCATTGTTATTTGTGTTTGTGAAATGTTTGTCCTAATGTATCTGTATATAGCATCAAGCTCGTGGTAAAGTAGTTATAGCCTGCAAAATACCTGTGCATATATTTCCCCACAACCAGCGTGGGACTTAAGACTATTTAGATCTCAAGAAGCTAGAGTGTATCAGTCCGTTAAAAACTTCCCAACTTATCATGGAGTAGCTGCTAAACCACATGCTAACTAGGTTCCCCACACTGGCTAAAAATGTATCAAGTTTAGCCACGAATGGTAAGCACACACAAAGGCACGCGTTCCCCTGAAGTAACGGGGGAACCTTTGACACTAACATAATCGAACACATAAGGACACACATTCGAACCAAATACGTAGGGCAAAAGAAGGCCACAAGAGAGGCACTGTTAGAACTGTAGGCCATCTTTGAGGAGGCTGAAACTGGCAATCCTGTCCCAGAATCAGGAAGCAAGCCGCCCGCACCTCCGCCGCCATATGCAGGAATGGATGTGCTCTCCCCGATGCCTTCATCCCTGCAATCCCCACAATTGGTAGCACCAATCTGCCGGTTGAGGGAGCCGGAGGGCTCCCTACCAGACAATGAACTGTCCGAATCAGGCATGGGAGGCTAGCATTCCAGCAGGCACAGGCAACCCCAGCACCCCCCCAGCCACCGAGTTCAGTTCATCGAACCCCAGGGATCGCAGAGAACATGCGCTCTCACCTGTCCACGAAAACACACTCAGGTGACAGGGAGATTCATTGCAGTTCTGGACAGGGATACACTAGTGGGGGCAATGAAAGGGGTCCCAGGCCCCGGGGTCCAATTATGAGGATGGAACCTCAGGGTATGCCCAGGCAGCTGAAAGGAAAACAGAAAGTGAGTCTGAGGGCAAATTCCTACCCAGAAGAACAGCGCATAGCTCTTAGCGAGGGAGGCAACCTAGGTGGCAGTTAGAGGCGTTAATTAAGAATGGAAAGAAAGAGAGTTCTCACCCAGGAAGAGCAGCGAGAGAGCAGAGCAGCATGCCTCCCACCTGAGGAGAGCGGGGTAGGCACAGAGCAAAGGACTAGAGGGGAGCCTTCTGCCTGGGTCCCAAGCCTCACCAGATCATCAGTGTACGAGGGGGGCTGACCAGGAAATATGAGGTCAAGGGGTAGCCTGGTGCAAACTCAATTAAGATTCAAAGGCAACATGGCACCTTTGCGTGCACACGAGGAGAGCAGTGCAGAAGAAAGTCTGTTGCTCCCCCCAAACACACGGGATAGATAAACTCACCACAAGGAAGATAGTTACCAGACAGGAAGGAGATATCTTCGAGCAACCATTTTGCCACCTGCTAGCCTGCTGGACCGAAAGGAAGGGCCAGTATGATAGACCCTGGCTGGAAGAGGGATCCTTTGAACCAGAGGACATGTCCGTTGTGGAAGATTGTATCCTACATGGAGAGGAGATCCCAAATGTAACTATTGCCGGCTACTACAGAAGGGCCTGTCAGGGCTCATATGTGCCATGGGCTCAGATGGATAAAGAAGGGCTCAGAACCAAACTGCCGTCATTGTTGGATGGGGCGGGGAAATGGATCTCATGTTTTGAGAAGAAAACTGAGGGAATAAACCTAGTGATAGGCGATGTCAAGAGTCTGCTAACCAGTCTCATCTGAGAGCAGACTAACGTGGTGTTTGCCTGAGCCTGCATCCCAGCAGTCATACTGACAAGCACCAAGCATGATGAGCTGCATTCGACTCATTCAAGCACTAGATATTGATAGCCCTGAGGGAAATATTCCCTGACTGCCCAGATGTAGGAGGATAAAATGGCAGAAAGTATGGAACCTGGGGAGACTATAACGGACTTTCTGGACAGAATGAGGGAATGATGGGGATAACAGAGCCAGGACAGCCATGGACCGATACGGGTCCCCAGGTTGCATTCTTCTATAACATCCTCAAAAAGGGGCTGCCCACCAAAATACAGAGCAGATTGGACAGCTTAGTGGGTTAGACACCAAACCGTGCCGGGAGATACAGGCTCACATATTACATTATTACAGAAAAAAACAGGGAAAGGACAGGGAAAACAGGGGCAGGCTTAGAGAGACACTGCTAAATTGGTCAAATATAAATTTCAAAAATACCACCCTCAAGGGGGCCACGTTGGCTGTAAGCATGTAAATGTCACGGGTCTTGAAGGGAGCTCCACTGCAGAACTCCAGAGCGTTTCAACCCAGACCTAACGGCAGAGATCAGGGAGGTTGGCAGCAGTCAGACCTTAGAGACTGTTACTACTGCCACCAAATGGGCCACATGGCTGGCCGATGCCGCCTAAAAGTATATCATGATCAATGATTGATGAGCTTGGACCAGTCCCCGCAAAATCCCCATCAACAAAACCAAGTCCAGGGTAACCTGAATGCACCTTAAATTCAGCCACAGGGAAGCCAGACAGCAACCACACCACCACAACAGGGACCAGGTGGCTGTTCGAATACATGGCAACAGCAGCAACGGACAGGGGACCCAGCCCAACAAGGACCGGGGCCACAGCCATGGCAGGGAGGGGTAACTATCTGGGGAGGTAATGCCTTTACACAATTGCAAAACCCAAATATGCAGTAAGTTAAAATCCCCAATTTGAGCCACCCACTTTACACACACTTCAAAATTCATTTCAAAATAGAGACTAGTGAGACAACATTAGGAATTCAAAGCCTTTGCTGGCATTCGGGAAAAATCAGGGCTGCTGTATGTTTTTTTGATCGGGAATCTGCACTAGAGTTTGCCATTTTGGGTGCCTGCAGGAGCCTAGGCCCCACTCTGCTGCTGAGAGCCCGGGATGGGGCTGGCTGACCACATCCAGGGAGAGGGCAGTCTGATGTGGGGGACAGGGTGGCTCTCATCCTATTACTTAAAAAATAGGAACCCAGGTCCCCTCACCCAAGCCCAATAGGGACGTGTTCTAATTACCTGCTCGAAAGGACTCAATTCTTGGGCCTCCAGCCTGGGACCAAAATTCCTTTGTTGCTTGTGGTTCCAACCACAGCACCCCCAAAAAGCTAGAAGCCTCCAGCCAATGAAGGCCCCCTTTTAGTTTCAAAATGAAGTTTCCAGTGTCAAGAGCCAGGCTTCCCATACGCTTGAGATAGGGACGACCCCATGACCTCCACCGCATAAAAGTCGACAGGCGGCAAAGTGCCATGTGGTGCCAAGTCAGTCAGGAGGGGAGGTACGCCTGAACAACTAACTGTCCTAGTCCAGCACCCCCCAGTTAGACAAGCTCTAGCCTCACACCAGACTCTCATTTTAGCAATATTCTGCCTCCTCCTTTCCCTCAAAGTTTTTCAAACTTCCAGAAGTTTGCTCAATGGATCATGTCCCTCTAAAAACAATGAAAGTTAGATGTCCTTGGCCACAGCCGGAGACAGCAGCCCAAATATGCTGGATAAGATTTAGCTCGAGTGAGGGGGTGCCGGGAAAAAGAGAGTCTGCAAAAATTCATCACAGCTCCGTGCATGATACACACGAATATGCCCACCACCTTATCCAGCCTAGTGATCAACTGAACACAAAAGGCTTTGTACACACTGTCTGGGGGAGGAAAAAAGCCCAATCTCAGACACTGCCCCATCAGAAACATGTGGGGGGCACGGAACAGCTCTTCCAACTCCCTCTGGTACACAACAATAGAGACCGCAAATCACATGAAAACCTAGGGAAACACCCAAAGACCAGTAAAAAGAAGCGCAAAGCTAGCCTAAAGCGAACCCTATAGAAAAAGGGCATAGCCAAGACACCTGGTGCCATTAGGGAGGGTTCCACTGCACGCCGCATGCTGGGACTAGAGGGGTATACATGTGATCCTAGGGCACAGTGCGATTGCCAACAACACCCAATTACGGCACGCCCCCTCTTTATACATCACCCCCACACACACTCTAGGGAAGGCAGGAAATTGGAAGGCCGGAAACATCCCTAAAAACATTAGTTAAATAACCAAAGATCATCCCCATCCTCAAGCAGACCAACCTTTAAAAATATCCTCCTCTGTCATGGTGAGGGGGGTAACCAATGACCCATAAGTAAAAATAAGGGCTACCCATGAATAATCTCCCAATTTTTAAAACAAAATAGATACCCCGATTAGGGCCAGCTTCCGGTGCCCCACTAAAATAGTGCAAATTAATGCTAAAAGCACACCCCTGAAAAGAAAGGAATAGGAAGCTCGAAGAATGTTTGGTGACAAGCGTATGGATGCAAATGTTTTCTGAACTAACCAAAAAACAACAGCTCTTATCCAACAGGTCTGCAATCGAGCCACCAAAGTGCATCACCGTTACAGCGGCCCACCAACTCTTCATCAACCACTTCCATAACCCAATCCCATCAGGACACAAGTGTGCGAGTCAAAGACCACAAACATTTTCCACAAACTTTTTTAAACTTTTGCACAATTAAAGAAACCCCCGATCACCCGAGGACTACAGACGTCTCCCCTGGAAGTCATCCCAAGACTTGCAATGTTCAATAAGTTACGCATTGTTGTACAAGTGTATACCCTCTGTTTACTGTGGGTGTGGGTGTGGCCACAACAACACGTTGCCAAAGATCTGCCTAGTCAAATGGAGTGCACCCTGACATTTTCACAGTGCTTGCGTAGGAACCTCTCCCATGTCACTTACAACTACACTGAACCCAGCACTAGCATCCCACACACACTACACAGTGCACTCTTACACAGCACCTGGTATCAGCACATGACTGCCGTGGGTGCCCGTACATCAGCCAAGTCATGCTACATCTGTTCACTGATACCACATGCTGAAGGCACAGACAGTCTTTACTTGACTAAAGAGATAGTCCACAAAAGAACAACATGTCTTCTCTTCTCCACCTGTACCTATATAGTATTTGGGTCAAGATACAACCCCAAAAAGTAGAACCCCATAGAAAAGTAGTGAATGTGACCTGATACGAGACCAATCCCACAGCACTGTACCTTTTCACCTAGTCTAGCGATATTGAAACCGAGCTAGATAGGAGGCGCAGGTGGGGCACCATAGGGAAGGACACTGTTTGGCCCTGAGGATTTCCAGAAATGGGATTCTTGAAGGTAGCAAAGCCACCGCACCAGTGCACAAACATGTCAACTCCCACCTCCGTCTGTGGGCCCAGGGTGGCTCTTAGCATGTCTGGCACAATTATTTTTAATAACATGGACCCCAGACATGGAGTTTCCAGTGTAGGGCCATCCACCTCGATGATGAGAAGAGAAATGAGTCTTGTAGAGAAGGTCTGAATACCAACATAGATAACCCATGTCAGGAAATGTGGGATACTGAGATAGATAGGTGCACATGGTTTGAAGGCAAGGGGCAACACCTGTTTGTATGAAAACGTCCTTGTGTTTCAGAGGTAAATAATTACTCCACTTGCTCAAACGAGAACTGTGGTGCAATACTACACATACCAGACATGCAATGGGGCACCTCCACACTGATGGGTAACTACTAGCAGTGCGGTGAGTTTTCCTACACTCAGCTCATCCCCAGATGGTGTGTCTCTGCTCCCTCATCACCAAACACACACCGACCCTGGTCATTCCTGGAGAAGAGCTGTCAGAATTGTTCCAGCATCCGCTACAGAAGAAGGCAACTCTGTTGCTTTGATATGTGTTGGATGTGATGACCGCAATGGAGGGAGGGGTGTGTGCCAAGATCGGTGTGTCCTGCTGTACATTAATTTCAGGACATGATATGGACAATGGGACTCTGACTCTTCCCATCCAAGCACTGCACCATTTTCAAACAGACATGGGTAAGGAGGGAGGTTTCCTCAGCAGAAATGGAAGGCCAATTGGTTTTCCTGGCTCTCCCGGTGGTTGACTGGACTGTGTACATCACTGCTGCCGTTCTCATTTTTATATTGTTTTTGTGTGGTTTCCTACAAGTGGAGGTTTCCTGTTATAAATATGTAATCCTCAAATTGGGTAAATTACAGGTAACTAGGGAAGTAGTAATAGTCAAACTGAAACACCACAAGCCTCTAATAATATGACTGCCATGAAGAGTGAGATGAATGTGGTAAGGGTCTGGCTTGGCTCTAAAAGCTTGTGCACGAGCTGAGATATGAAAATATTTGCCATGCAACTCATGCAATAAATATCATGTAAAAATACATAAAGTCACTAAAAAAAAGTGTATTTCTTTGACATGCGGATGCGTTTTACCTTGGTACTTCAAAATATATCACTGCTTTGCACCGCATTGCATTGAGAGGCATTTATTAAAAGTAATAGCATTAAAATAAAAAATTAGACATATTCATGCCTTCCCTCGCCCTTACGACAATGACACTATTGAGATCATGGGCAAGTCAGTTGTCATGTGTGCCCCATATATGGCCTAGATTCATATTATGGATGGAGCAACATTATAGTCTGTAAAACATACGAGATTTTTGTACTTTGCACTGCCTAGACTCAATACATTTGAAGATAGTCTCATTTTGAAGCTTGGTGAAATGAAGTGTTTGTGTTTGCCTAGGATCACACAATTTATTCAAGTGGGGAAGTCAGGATTGACCCTAGAGTTTCTGGTTTCACATTGTGCAATTCAATTACTGGATTTGTATCAATTCCTCTCGCCCATTTTACATCGAAGGTCACATCTTTGTCACTAAAACTTGGTGCAAGAGGTTTTAAAGTGGGGCTAGGCAGATGCCACCTACAAGCTCAGCTTGTTTTAGACTCAAGGTTCCAAGAGGATCTCGAGATGAGCCAAAGCCAGCCATCTGGCTTGAGATTTCAGCAGCTCACCCACCTCTACGACTGGGCTTGGGATAGCACAGTGACTTATAAAGATGTGTGTGATGCGCATGCAGGGTCAAGGGCATGGATCTGATTTGGCCCCTGCCCGTCATTGACACCACATCAGTGAGCCACCTACATGGCTTTACTTTGGTTGGGACCTGCCAGGTCTCAGAAGCAGCAGTAATTAAAAACTTTGAACTTGGTCCCTATCGGGTCCTAAATTCATGTCCTTTACTGGTAGAAGCAATGCTCGAATTCCCAACAACAACCTTAGCAATCCTTGAGGTAATCCATAACAGCAATGCAGCTCATGTTTATATTACATTTTAACTTCATCTTGTATTCCCTCAGTATTTGTTGCTTTTTCCATATATTGTGTTTCTGTTGTTTTTTTTTAATGCAACTTATGATTCTTTTATGTGAACTGAGCTTCTTCTTGGTGTCTGGATGTGTTCCGGTTGTGAGTGAGTGTTCATGATGAGGCACAGGTGAGAGAGCTCTGGAGATGAGTCTGAAGATTGTATGAATTTCTCACAATGCCTGTCAGTATGTTAGGGTTTGTACCATCAATGTAGCCCAACCTCATACCGTGTACTAATTGCCAATCTGTAGAATGTGTTTGCTGTCTTGCTATACGATGTTTATGCCAAATCTAGTTCCCCTTCTGATATGGATATTTCGGAACCATGTTGCATTATGTTAAGGTCAGGTGTAATGCCCCTTTATGTCATTGTAGCAGGGGTATGTTTGTACCATTGTAATACATGGTAACTGCTCGCAAATGTGCTCAATTACTTGCAGAATAAAACAAGGGAAGAGGCAGTTTGCACGTGTTGAAGTTCGCTGCCTTATTAGTATAATCATCACGTTCAAATCATCATGGCACATTTTCTTTCAGCACGTTGTACTCTCAAGTGCTGAGTCATCACATTACCCTAACGGTAGAACCCCACCCAACTCCCTGCCTATATAAGATCTGCAGAGACGAGACGCGCTTGTGTTCGTTAGAGTATCTTCACTTACCTGGGTTCCAGCGCGAGTCTTCGGCAACGCGTCTCCTGAAGAGTTTCCGGTTTCCTCAGCCACGAGCCATCCTCGAGAGCATCACTTCAATTTCCGGCTTACTTCCCGAGTTGTTTGGTTTCTACGGCAACTCAGTGACTTCTGGGCATTTCCGCCCTCGCTCCGGTGTCAGTTTCAGAAATCCCTCGCTTCGGTGCCAGTTTCAAAAATCTTCCGTCCTGCTATAACGAAAGAAAGAAAACACACGCAAGTAAGATCTTTCTGATTTTTAATTGCATTAAAATAAATGAACAAGTAAAGGTTTATTCTTACCTTTTGATTTCCTGAAGTTGAAAGGGAATCGATATTTTTGAACTTTGGACACGTATCTGTGAAATAAACAATTAAAGAGTAAAAGGACTCTATCTGCACAACAAAGAACTCAGCAAAAAGACAAAACTGAACATTTTATTTAACCCCTTGTGGACTTATTGATAGGACCTTTTTGAAGGCATTATTAGTGAGTTCAAGAAGAGATAAAAGTCTTAAAAGCTTTTTGATACTAGTATGTATTACTGTATAACTTTATTTTGTTCCCTACAGCATTAATAAGAATAGCGCTTCAGAACTCTTGGAGAAAGGCTCGTGATATTTTGTGAAAAAGCAATTATAACGAAGGTACTTTGAAATACTGAATGAAGACCGAATTTAGAATCATATAGAAGAGTATAGTGCATTGCATTACTGTTGTAGTAATTATTGTTTATAATATTCATAGATGTCCAGCCATTAAAGGTCAACAACTTCTGAAGCCATAAAAAGAAGTACACGCAAAGGAAGAATAGCCCCAACTCGGAGTCGCAACCTTGGAGTATTTCTTTTGTTCTTTTTTATTTTGTCCCATTTTCCCCCTTCCCCTTGAGATCTATCCTAGCCAAACTGAATATTAACATACAGTTTAGGCAGGCATAGGTTTTTAGGGGCATAGAGAACATACATCTCTCAAGTTGAATAACCTGGATTTCAGGTGAGTGAAGACTTAACACAGTATGTCGTAAAGGTGTTCAGTCTTTATGCACATGCAATATGGGCTACTAAAAGGCCTGCTCACCCAAAGCCTGGTCTGCTGTTGTTAGGGGTGGGATTATGTTAGCCTGCTCTCCTTGGCCCTGTGCCCTACATTGCTGTGAGGAAGAACTCGACTAGGGTCCGTACACTGATTGGCTTTTCTTTTACAGTAAGTGAAACCTGACACCCCTAACCCTATCTATTATTACTGTCCAATGGTGCCACCCTGCCCTATCCTTTTGAATTGGGTACACCTCGTTGCTTATTGTGAAATCTCATCCCCACACTCCCCTAACATTATTGACTGATCTACACCCCTGGCTGTGGTGGCTCACCTGATTCATGGAACACACTTGGCAATAAAGTGCTGCACGCTGCTCAACACTATGAACTAGGTGAAAGTGAGCCTTCAAGCAAGTCTAGCACAGATCAGGAACCCTCTTGCAAAAGTGTTTGAATCATGCTTACCACTCATATACACACACATTACCTCACAAGATATTGTAGAGGTATCTTGGCTGAGGGTATGGAATGCATATGGTGCCGCCAACTGTGGTACATGTGTTTGTTGTGATGAGTTACAATACCCAATGGCCATGTTCAAATTATTCTCTATTTAATTGTATCTTGTACTATCCCCCAACTGATGTGTCCCTATGTGGCTAGTCAAGTGTGAGTTTTATACTTGGTTTCAGATATAATGTTTTATTTACTAATGAAAGGTATCTTGCCTGCAGTTATGTGGCCTTTCTAAGTTAATTGTTGACAATGTTCTTTTGGTCTATAATTATATCAACTCATAGTTCATTGGTTTTAGTTATATACCGGTGTAAACTCCACAGTAGGGGAGGGGGTTATATTTCTAATATAAATCAGATACCTTTTTAACTATTAACATGAAGATAAATGCGTCATTGTGCTCAAATAAATTACTGATAAATGTATACGCAATGACTTATGGGCATATGCATCAAAACTTAATTTTGCGATTCCCAAATAGCGATTATTACCGAAACACAATTTGGTAATCGCAAATGTCAATGCATTCAAAAATGTGCAATTTTTTTGTAAATCGGTATAATTCGCAATCGCTATTAGCGATTTCTTAAATGCGAATCACTTTTATTGCGAATACGCTATTATAGAATCGCTAATAGCAAATCTGAGATTCCGATGCAGCATGATGATGTCACAATCAGGAAGTGAGCCATCCTATGCTGTTACCTGTGTACTGAGAGGGAGGATGTGGAGGCAGACTGCAGGAGAACAGCATTAGGTAGCCATTTGGGACAGATGCACCTGTGCAATTATCCAGCATGGCATCAGAAACCTCCCAGAAGGAGCGCAAAAGAAAGCTGAAATTCAGTGAGAAGAAGTTGGAAATCCTCATAGAGGAAGTTGTGAAGAGCCATGAAAAACTTTTTGGCAAACAGTCACTGCAGGTCCCAGAGTCAGAGAAAAGAAAACTATGGCTGGGAATACAATCAAAAATCAGCGCAGTGGGGGTCACACAGCACTCCATTCAGGATCTGCGCGGTGGTATGACCTGCGGAGCCGGGCCAAGGAAAGGGTTGCTGCAAGGCTAGCTGATGCCAAAAAAACTGGAGGAGGACCATCCACACAAACAGCCCCCACAGCATTAGAGGACCTGGTGGAGTCCACCCTTCAGCCTGAGGCTGTTGTTGGAGTGACGTCGATCGATTCCTCTGCACCGCCCAGTACTTCCCAAGGTAAGATGCATGCAAATGACCATACAATGCTATAATTACAAAACATACTCCGTAAGTCAGATCCGGGTTAGTGTAGCGAATAGTACTCCAGTCCATATTTTACTTGTAACACCCAAATGCATTATGGGAATAGCAGTCAGCAACTCCAATTGGAAAGGCAAGTGGTAAGTAAACCAGCATAGGTGCAATTGATTGTGACAAGCAATTTTAAGCTCTACACACAGTGTGTTGAGCAATCACCTTATATAACAATACTAAGTGCAAGATGAAATACATGTTCAATTTTGCAAACTGAAATTGCACTGTTTCACATCACAGATGCACCTGCGCAGGAGTCAGATGACAGTGAAGGCCATGCACTCATGGAGACAGAGCCACAGTCAGGAGAAGACATCGCAGTGTCACCATTACCCCCAACACCTGCACCCACAAGACGCAGGATCACAGTGCCACCATTACCTGCATTCGAAATGGAAGAGGAGAGCCAACCTGACCCTCCAACAGCACAGTCTCGGCAGACACCCACATCAAGACCACGTGTCCAAGTGCACCGTAGAAATATCTTCATTAGGAGGCACAGGGCAGGTGCACAAATGAGAGCTGAGGAAGGTGACAGTTCAACGTCCTTTGGTGGGCTGGAGAACACAATGTTGAGGGTACAGCGCCTGCAATGCAAACACATATGTTCAATGCAGGCACACCTTTCATCTCTTGCAAGGAACATGGGGGAAATGAGTGACAGCATCAAACAGCTCACAACAGCTGTGCAGGAAGGTCGGAGGGAAACCAATCAACACTTTGGTGACATGACACTAGCACTCAAGGAGTTATGCAAGGTGATGCAAGAAGACCAGGTGTCCCACCGCAAAAGACACCATCAATTTCTTGGCC
This sequence comes from Calotriton arnoldi, assembly GCA_963921515.1. Classification (NCBI taxonomy): domain Eukaryota; kingdom Metazoa; phylum Chordata; class Amphibia; order Caudata; family Salamandridae; genus Calotriton; species Calotriton arnoldi. The sequence continues at coordinate 206,523 of CAWUFW010007601.1, read as the reverse complement.
GCTTGGATGGCTACACTAGGGCCATCAACTGCCTGAGCACCACAACAGCACAACTGTCCCAACATGCTGTAGGCATGCAGGTGGAACTGACACATTGCTGCGGTGATGTGGCCAGGGGACTGATACAGGTCACCAATGCTGTGGAGCAATTGCAAACTACTTCAGTTGCTGCCAGTAGTGTCATGGGTGGAGGGGATAGTGAGGATGCCTCCAGCCTCAGTAGCAACATGGCACCAGCGACCGAATGCAGGAGACGCAACACAAGGAATACTCGAGCATCAGAGTGCTCAAACAGGGATGTGTCAGAGCACCCTGAACGGCCAACGGGAGTGCGTGGCTGTTGAAAATAGTGTGGACCTGAGCACAGGATTTTCATTTGGTGAGGTAACCATTATCCGTATTTGTCTGGGCTGATGTACAAGTGCCATGGCAAAGTTATCCTGTTGCATTCAGACTTACACATTGCACGTTTTCTGCTTGGTATGTGTGCATTAACACTACCTGAACTATTTTTCTTCAAATAAATCAAAATGGCAATGGAACCATGTAGTGTCTTGTTTCATCATTACCCACCTCAAAAATAATTCTGTGTTATTTCTGCACGTCGCTGTCTTCCTTCTGCTGCACTCGATGCACTTGCTGCTTGTTGAGGTTGTAATGGCTCATCGTCTTCGTCTGGTTCACTATCTGAGAGTTCCAGGGGTACGCTTCTAGCATTTGCAATGTTGTGCAACATGGCACAAATGGCCACAATTTTACAAGTGTCTGGCCTGTACTGCAATGCCCCGCCAGTTTTATGTTGGCAGCGGTAGCGACTTTTCAGTAAGCCAAAGGTCCTCTCAATCACATTGCGCGTCGATATGTGTGCCGCGTTGAACCGCTGTTCACTTGGTATATTTGGATTCAGGTATGGTGTCAATATGAATGAGCGCACAGCATATGCGCTGTCACCTATGGGGTACAAGGCAATAGATTAATCACTGCTATGTCTCACAATGGCCAGAGAATCAGCATAACAGAATTACATGTGTTTACCAAGCAGGTATCCTTCTCCAAATTCACCCCCAAGGAGACGTGTATGTATGCCACTGTGTCTGAAGATGTAGGAATCATGCGTACTGCCTGGGAATCTTGCCACTATGTCTGTGATGATGTTCTTTGCATTGCATATGACTTGTATATTCAGTGAATGATATGACTTCCTATTCCAGTAAATGTACTCATTCACTGAGGGGGGACATATAGCTACATGCGTCCCATCAACACAACCAATTACATGGGGCATGTGGGCTATCTGGCAAAAGTCAAATTTTGTTTCCTGCAATTCCTGTGGTGTTGAGGGAAATCTTATGTGCTGGTGCATCCTCAGCAACATAGCGTCCAGGAATGCATTAAAGAAACGCGATAGTGCACATTGGGAAACACCTCCTGCTGCAGCTATTACCCCCCTGGAAGCTACCTGAGGCTAGAAGGTGCAGTGAACATAGGACCTGCACATGGGTGGGGATGGCATGTGTTCTGCGAGTCTGATGCTGCAGTAGTGGATCTAATTCAGCTATCAGATCATAGATCATGGAAGAATTCAATCTATATTTCTCAATAATCTCTTCCTCTGTCTGGCCAAATAATGTAATGCGCAGTCTAAAAATGCGTTCCTGTATCCTCCTTCTTCTCTGTGCTGCTGCTTGTATCCTCATCCTCCACGACGTACAGCACGGCCATCGTGAAACAATCTGAGGCCTTCTGGGGCTGTTTAAATAGTTTTCACCTGGTTAACACCTGATTTGAATTGGTGCTATTTTGCATGTGCAAAATTGTGAATGTCTTGGTTTGTTTAATTCAAGAGATGCTTTTCCCCATTTCTTCTGTTTTTGCAATTTTCATTTTCAAGATAATTTGTAAGATCAAAAGTCCTATCCGTCCATGGTTGCAAGTTTTTAATGTAGAAATTCTGTTGATGTATTTTTTGTGTCTACGCCCCTCATCACTACACAAAAATTATATTCTTAAAGCGCTGTTTATGTGGAATATTAAAAGGATTGTGGATGTGTGCTAGACCATGATAGATTTGTATTGCTTATCACTGAGGCAATTAATACGTTTGCGACATTGACCAATATTACCTTAAAATTATACAAACCGCCTATAAACCCCTGCTTCAGATGCCTCTTTATTTCCGACTTTGTCTGCATCACAGAAAAGTGTGCACGGCAGACCGCTAGTTATCATGAATTAATTAGCTTGAATTTCATTATGCAGAGATGCTTCTTTGGGTATTTTTAGCAAAAGGTGTGCATTACAAGAAGCAAGAGAATGAAATGCAGGTATTTGAAACATTCCTTTTAATGTATGAGTATGAATTTATGACTATGCGCGGATGTTTGGTGTACGTTCATGCATGCTTGTTTGTATGTGTGTGTATGTCAGTTTTTGTGTGTTTTTTTATTTTTGTGCATACGTGTCTTTGTTCGTGCATATTTTCGTGTTTTTATATTTGCATTTGTGTTTTTATTTTTGTGTATGCGTATGTCTTTGTGGATATTTTGCATTTGCTTTTGTGTGTTTGGACGTGTATGTGTATTTACGTGTGGTTGTGTATTTGTGTGTGCATGCCTATGTCTCCTGTGTTTGGATATGTGTGTCTTTGACGTTAGTCTGAGTGTTTGTGTAGACGTGTAGGTGTGTTTGTGTATGCATGTGAGGTTCTGTGTGTTGTTTATGTCATTGATTTTTAGAGTTTGTGTGCACGTATGTGCATGATTTGTGGTTATGTGCTCGTTTGTGTTTATGAACTTGTGCGTGTTTGCATGTGCAAATGTATATCTTTGTTCGCAATTGTGTTGTGCGTTTGTGTATATGTGTTGGTGAGTATTTATCGGTGTGTATTGTGAATGTGGGTGTTTTTGTGTGCGTGTGTCGCTGTGTGCACTTGTCTGCGTCTGTGTGCGTGCATTGTTTTTCAATTCACTGAGAACTAGGCATTCAGGGGTGTGATGCCTAGGGCTAACGTTATCACAATAAGAAGAAGAAACACATTTCAACACAAAGCACAAACAAGTGCTTTCATTATGTTGCTACAATTTCCTCATTTTTCAGTGAGATGGAATACTAATTTCTTTCTGTAAAAAAAAGTTGAAAAGCCCACTTATTACTTTGCGGTTTGTATTTATCAGTTCTTCCATCTCTTTTGGTGCTATTATGATGTTTAATAACTCGGAATCATGAATTATGTATGCTTAATTTAGACCAATACATTTATGAAAAGGCAAAAATATTTACTTTTCTGAACTTTTCTGAACTTAGCAAGATATTATGTTTCTAATGGAAAACAAGAAGCAAACTATCATGGTGTTAAACGAAATTATTTCTTGGAAGTCTGTTACCCTTGCGTTGTGTTTTAGTTCAATTTGGAAGCCATCATATCGTAATTTAAAACTAAAGTTTAGATGGTGAACGGATTTCCATTACTCGGATGTGTTTGTTTAGCGTTCGTGCGATGTTCTTCGTGCTAAGTGAGTTGATTTTAGTCGTAAATGCACTGCTCCGGACAAACGTGTTTTGTAATGGCTAAACTGTTGATGCCTGCCCACTGGGAGAGCCAGCAATTAGACATAACACGCTCAGCTACCATGGTTCCAGTTCCATCAGCCATTTGCCACTCAAATATGTTTGCAAGCATAGCAGCTTTCTCGCAGATGTACCCAGAGCGCGCATTGTTCACAAACACAAACAGCTTGGGCATCTTGCCTACCTCTGCAGCAGCCAGAACAATTGTTCTAACAAGTTGAGCATCTGACAGAGAGGGACGGAGCAGCATAAAGCAAGCGAGCACCGAAGAATTCGGTGAAATGTGTCAGAATCTTTGCAAAGAACGGGGTTCTGCTTCTGTGCAACGCATTTCCTTTCAGGAGTCAGACACGTGATGCAGACGCCGATAATTTTAAATAAAAGGCCTCGAACGATGGTGGATAACCTTGCAATTTTGTTGGTAATTTCTAAATACCTCACAGTGTATTTCGGAAAATATTTGCCTATCTTTTTATTTAGAGTTTTTCATTTGTGGGCTATGTTCAACACATTATGACTGTTGAGTCAACAGAGAGAAAGGTCCCAGGACACAAAATTAGATGAAGGGGGCATCCGAGTTCAGAAATCAAGACTCATCTTTCCGGAGATGGATGTTTCAAAGAGACTTAAATAGATCACTGTCTTCTCTCAAGAACGCTGTGATTGGACAGTTTATAAACGCCAGAGAGAAGCTTTTACTCAGATACAGAGACTGTAGGGATAGCACATCCCTATTGTTCTATTGGGTAGTCAAGTCAAGTTTAATCCAGCTTTGCAATAAAGCCATACAATAATAAAACGTAAGACCTACACATTGCGGAATACCCAAATGTATACACTTCATTATAACAATACATGCTCCAGATAATACAACATTAAAAACATTCCCATCAACATGTTCCCTTATGCTAGCATGACTCCCTTCTATAATTCCATGGAAGCAAGATGCTGCCTGGATAGGTTAAACGCCTAAATGGACTAACAATCAGTCCACACGGCTTCCCTTGATAACACAAAGGTGTCTATCATCCTCTGCTACACCACAAACAAGTGAAGGAAGTGGCCCGTTTAGGGTCACCCTGGTCACTCACGACCACCTATCAGCCTTCCATATCAAATGAAGAGTCGGTCAGACAGTAGAGAATACAAACCAATATATATTTATTCAGATACGCTCGAGCGGAGCCCGGTCTGCCCAGTCTCTTAGGAGTGGTGCAGAGAGGGACTGACATCAGCAAGCATAACGATACATTATGTACATTTCAGAACCAATGAAGGCATGCCCACAATGGAATTTTCCAAGCAGATGCAGCTAAACAAAGAAGTACAGAAGGATAGGTTTCGATTCTGAGGCCGGGCACACAGTATCTCCTACTCAAGGTCACTCTGTCCGTGCCCGCCACTAGACTAATGGGAGAAGGCCTCTATCTAGTGAGAAAGTTATGTGCTAATAAGAACAGTGTATTCATTAGCAAAACAAGGCCCAACCTTGGAGAAACAAAACTTACCACAACCCGTCCCTCGAAGAGGCGAGGAGCAGTTTCGAACATGATTCAAAATGGCGGCCAAACATAAAATGGTGCCGCGAATGCTAACTTACATAAAATAATGCACAAGCAAAGTTAAGGGAAACATTTCTATTCCCACAGACCCTCCTTTTAGCATAAGCTAACCAATTTATGTGATGGTCAAAGAAAACATAACATGCTCAAGGACAAAGGAACGTCAGTATTAGGAGCAGTACATGTATTCAGTGTCGGGAATAGAGGCTGCAAGGAAAGATGTGGTCTCAAAAATACCTTCGTCTATCTGCATCAAATCATCAATATCCTTTTGTAACATAATTGCAGCATTAGTATCATGAATTGATATTTTCTGTTTGGGAGTGCGGATATTAACACAATAGGAACAGCAAGCTGGGAGACATTGTATGCAAAGGTAACATGTAAAGAAGAGACCGACAACGACAGCCAAGAAAGTGAGGCTCTTCCAACCCCAGGAAGTTAGCGTGTTCCAAAACCACCCCGACAGTGTCCAAGTACCTACTTCTTGGTGTATTTCAGCGGATATTCTATGCAATTTTTGTATAGCTAAATAAAAATTGGGAGCGTTATTAGGTTTGTAAACCCAACAGCTGCTGCCTGTGATGCGACAGGCCCCTACCCGATCTGCAAGTATAACGTCTAGCACCATCCTGTTCTGCAAAGTAACTAATCTTGTAGCCTGGAGCTCAGCAGTGACATTTGCCAGTATCCCATCTGTTGTATTGATAACCGCCTCAACAACTCTTGTTAACTGATGAACTTGAAGGCTATTAGCCATGGGGCCCCAAAAAGGTAGTAGGCCCTTCACAGCATCTCCAAATTGCTGTGCGGTGGTGTCAGTCTGATCTATATCAATTGTGTCAACAACCCTTTTGACTCGGAGCAGGAATATCTTTCTATGTTGCAGCTGATGCGTTTTGTGATAGTTAGACTGGGCAACATATACAAGGGGAAAAAGGAAAGAGAGATAACATGTGCCTGACCATCCCCTCGGGAGCCAGACGTGAGCTTGCGACCCAGAGTCAAAATAGACAATATGGGGTAGGATCAAAGACGGACTATTAGTCGTATTCAGTTTGTATGTGAAATTGCATTTACTCTCCCCTACCATTATCTCCCCAGTCCCCTGGACGCAAAACCCAGCTGTCCTATTAACCACTGACACAGGTATTCTTTGGTAATATTCCGAGCTCGGAAGGATTGAAAGTACTCAGATGTGTTAAACCATTTGAAATCAGCCATTTCCATTCAAAACCAGGTATTATTCTTTACTCTATGGTACATTTTCAAGCATGACATTGAGGACACTGTCCCTAGAGTACCTTGTCCTGCTGGTCCTATGGGGGTAAACCCTTGGTAGAAGCGTAAATATTCATTCGCAGTGTGAGAATCTGTGGATGTTATATTCACAGCAGAAAGTTGAAATTGGAAGTACACCAACCGAAACAATTCATACCAACCCTTGCAGCTACCAATATACAACAGTGGCATAGACAACAAATTGTCGCTCCTATGAGTGACCGAAGGTAGCAACCCACAAACCCAACAATTAGTCGTATTGGGCACATTATGAGCATGATGCAACATTTGTATGAAGACATTATCTGTGTAGGACTGCCTATGTACTTCTTTGTGTGGGGCTGGAGTAACAAAAATGTGTTCGGGGGAGTGGGAGTAGTACCTACTAAGGAATGTACAGGAAACTTCTCCTCTAAAAACCAAGATATTCCAAATATTGTCACTATTGCGATCACAACAATTAGTATGCCGACTATTTTACTCTTTGTCGACCAACCACTCATTGAACGTGGTGGTGCAAAGGGCTGTTCCTCCTCATCAACAGGCCGACCAAAGGGATGCATAATTAAGCAAGGAGAGAAATGTCACAGGAATGATAGTGCAACAAAAATAATAGTAAAGGAAAGTGTTCCCAGTGTCCGTCAGAGCCTCACTGGTACAGGCTCCTATTGTTCATCAATACGTTGGCGCTCTTGAGCACCGGCGGTGGAGCTTGCTCTGTCCTAAGCTCTTGATGTATCCCACGTCAATCAGGATAATGTACCCCCAAAGAGATACCTTTTGAGCTATCCTGTCCAATGTTTGAAGACAAGTCTCACATCACCCTAAACTAGTTCCGTTAGTACTATCACAAAGTGCACCTGACTTACACAGTCCATCCCTATCTAATCCGACTTCTCCTTTTGTGCACTGTTCCTCAACCGAGGACGCAAATTGTACCTGGCAGCCCCAGGCACCGTTGGATCAACAAACAGTGGCTCCTTAATAGCTTGTATTTCTTGGGGGACCGCTGCATTTAGCACTTCATCATTTTCCAAATCCGTTTGGGTCCAAGTTAGCTTTGCATCACTGAAGGGGACGAACTGAGGCACCTTCTCGCACTCATAGTCCCCTATTCCGTCCCATACCCATTGGTCATAGTGCAAGGGCAAAGGTATCCTGCGGCAGTGGGTAGCTTGCACCCAGTTCTTTCGTCCGGCGACCTTCACCGCAGTACGTGTAGCCAGGAGGACCTGTTCTGGTCCCTTCCAACGAGGCTCCAAACTCTTCTTCCGCTGGAAGTTTCTGATGAGCATGAAATCTCCAGGCCGAATGTCGTGTCCAGGTCCCTCTGGTGTAGCGGGCAGGGACTCACGGACCTGTTGGTGAGAACGCAAATTTTCAGTTAGCTGGCACAGGTAGGCAATTAACAAGCGGTACTCAATATCAGAGAACTGACGAGGTCGCGGGCAGCCCCAGACATTTGCCGGGCGTCCAAACACGACCTCCTACAGTGACAATCCTTTTCTAGAATGTGCTGTTGTTCTTGTCCACAAGAGAGCCAATGGTAGAGCATCTGGCCATTGTAACCCTGCTGTCTCCTGAATCTTTGCCAATTTCAGTTTGAGAGTACCATTGTACTTTTCAACCAATCCTGCTGACTGTGAGTGGTTTGCAGCATGAAACGTCTGTTTTATGTGCAAACCATCGCAAATTCGCTGAACGACCTTGGCATTAAAATGACTTCCGTTATCACTCCAAATTAAATGGGTCAAGCTGAATCGAGGAAAGAACTCCTTCAGGAGTACCTTTGCAGTCGTAACAGCTGTATTGTCTTTAGTAGGATAAGCCTCAACCCATTTACTAAATGCACAGACAACCACCAACACATACCTCAAATTATTACACCTGTCTAGCTCTATATAGTCCATCTGAAGGACCTCAAAGGGGAAAGTAGGTGATGCAAAATTACCGGGTGGTGTAGGGGAACCTTTCCCGGGATTGTGCATCATGCACACCATACTGTATTTCACTAAATGTGCAGCTGTGTTTGAAATGTTGTCATTCTGCCATACACGGTCTAACAACTTGCAAATACCTTTAGCACTTATATGGGCTGGGCCATGGGCCATCGTTACCACAGGGAGAACATATGCATCTGGCAACATCCATCTCTGTTTCCCTGACTTGTCAATCCAACATACCTCCTAGTTCAACTGTGCCGTGCTTTCTTGCCACATTGCTAATTCTTCTATTGTATCCTCACTCTGTATTTATTTCACATTCTCAATCGTATCCTCAAACATGGTAACTTCAGGTACCCACCTAGCGGGACCTGCTACAAACATTTTCTTCATTTTAGTCTGTGCCGTTTCCTTAGCTGTCTGGTCAGCAAAAGCATTCCCCCTCCCTACATCATCAGTAATTTTCCTATGGGCGCTACACTTCACTATTGTCAACTTCTTAGGGAGCGTCAACGGAGACAAAAGCCTCAATATAAGGTGACCATGTTGGATCTTTGTACCATGGGAAGTAAGGAACCCTCTCTCAGCCCAGAGCTGCCAAAAATTGTGCCCCACCCCGAAGGCATACTGGCTGTCAGTATAAATATTGACAACCAGTACCTCGCTCAATTCACAAGCTCGAATAAGGGCGGCTAACTCAGCTGCTTGGGCTGACTGATAAGGGACTCCTGATGTCTCTAGGACTGTACGCAATGTGGTGATAGCATAAGCAGCAGTTGTAGTGCCATCTGGTAATTTAAAACAAGAGCCATCAACATATAGTTCCCTTTGTGGGTCAGATAAGGGAACATCAGTCAAGTCTACCCATCCTTTTGTCTCTTCTTTCGTCCGGAAGATTCAATCATGTTTCTCATTTTCATTGTTTTCAGAAGGGAGGGGTAGTAACGTGGCTGGGTTCAGAGTGGCACATCTTTTAATCGTAATGTGTTTGGCGAACAATGTCAATTCATAACCTGTCAGACGTGCACTGGTGAGGTGCTGTGTCTTGGTCTTATTTAAAAGTGTATCCACAGCATGGGGTACCATGACTGTGAGGTCAGTATCAAGTACGAGTCCAGCCGATTGTCTTATTGAGACGGCCACAGTCACAACCTCTCTTAGACAGCTCGGAAGGGCTCTTGCGACAGGGTCAAGGACAGCAGAGAAATAAGCACACGGCCGTTGCTTATCTCCAAATTTTTGTGTTAAAACAGAAAGCGTACAACCAGCCGTCTCATGGACGTACAACACAAACGGTTTGCCATAGTTGGGTGTGCCAAGCACAGGATCCGAACAAAGCACAGCTTTTAATTGCTCAAAACACTGCTGACATTCAGGCGTCCAAGGCAGGGGCTCATGCATATCTTTAGTGGTTAGTGCAAGCAGGGGTTTGGTTAGTAAGGAGTAGTTAGGTATCCACTGCCTACAGTTGGAAGTGATACCTATGAACACGCGCACATCCTTCTGAGTCTTTGGGATGGGCATTTTAACAATGGTACTGATGCACTCAGGAGTCAATCTCCTACCCTCCTTCGACAGTAGGTGACCTAAATAGGTGACCTCCTGTCGACAATACTGAAATATTGGAAAGGGACACTTTATGTCCGTGCTGTGCCAACTGCAACAACAATTTAACTGTACTATCCCTGCAACCTTGTTCTGTGTCAGAAGTGATGAGGAGATCGTCAACATACTGAACCAATAGATTACCTGTAGGAAGCGAAAGGGAATCCAATTGGCTCTTTAAAGCTTGACTATAGATACTTAGACTCTCAGTATAGCCCTGAGGAGCTCGACAGAATATCAAACTTCTGCCAGCTAGTGTAAAACCGAACAAATACCTGCTATCTGGATGGATAGGAACACTGAAGAATGCATTTTTCAAATCAATGACAGAGAAGAATTCGGCAGTAGAAGGAATCATTGTTGAAAGAGTAGTAATGTCGGGGACCACAAAAAACTAGGGAACTACTATTTTATTAACTTCACGCAAATCAGTCACAAAACGATAAACATCTGCATGATCATCAGAAGAACCCAAAGGTGTCCATTTTAGAATGGGGAGAATAGGGCTATTACAAATATTGGCAGTCGTTTCCTCAACCACGCCTTTTTCAATCAAATCCTGTACAATTTGCAATAAAGCTCGCTCACCTGCCTGCGGTATTTTATACTGAGGTATACGAGGCAAAATAGCATTGCCTTTAACTTGGATCGAAACCCGTGATATCTGTAACAGTCCCACATCTGTGTCGCCTGTTGCCCACAAAGTGGGCGGCACATCTTTAAACTCAGCAGGAAGTGGTGCATCTTTGGACAGACACTGTTTAGCGCGTGCCACATCCAGACCGATTGTCATGTACACACCTGCCGGGGAGCAATAAATCATAGCATGCAATTTCTTCAACAAATCCAAACCCATCAAATTCTCTCCACAATTAGATGTCAATAAGAATGGCGAATCCACGGTGAAAGGGCCAATAGTCAATGCAAGAGGTCTTGAAATGGGGCTCACAACCGGTACACCAGAGAAACCTATCGAAACATTATTATGGCCAGACAGAGCCACCCCAGGTACCAAAGAACGAGAAATAGAACTGTTTGTTGCACCTGTATCCACCCAAAATTCCTTAGCCGAGGCATTCAAATCTGCAGTAACATAAGGACCGCGTTGGTCTACAGGTATCGGAACTGGTCCTTCATTCTGTCCCTGGCTATCCTAGCTGTAAGACATTCCTGTCACCTCATCTGTGTCATAATCATCATGATAATACTGTCCACCCGAGGGTCATCAAAGTAATTATTATCAGAACAACCTTGTGAGGCTGCAGCATTTTGAGCCTTGTCCGCTCCACTTGCTCCACGACCCCGTCCACCAGAACCTCGTCCTCTAGGGACTGCCACCTTCTGCAACAACACAGGACACTAGCTACGCCAGTGCCCCTCCTCCTTACAATACACACACTGATTGGGCCCTAAAGGCGTAGTATTCTGCGGCCTGCCAGTACGTGGAAGCTGACGGGCCAAACCACCACGTCCTCTACCATTCCCTCTAGAAGCCTGCTGCCACAACACTTTTGTCTTCAAATCCTTGTGCTTCTTCTCTGTCCTCTCCTAATCATTTTCCCTATGCTCATAATACTGCGCCATATTCAAAATAACAGAAGGGGAAGAGGTGGACCAAGTGCTTTTGAAAGCCTGCAATCGAGTCGTAATCTCGGGAAGCAAATTTGAAACAAATCTATTAACAAACAACCGGACACCTCCCTCAATAGACAAAGCCTGCCCACTATAATCTAGAAACTCATCTTCAAACCGAGTGAAAAAATCAGACAAGCTCTCATCTTTCTGTAAGATTTAAAATTCCCTTTCCTATGATGTTTCTGCCGTGCTGTTTTAGATTAGCAGTGTGTGGCTAAATTACATGCATTGATGTACGCATTCAGTAGCCCGTCAGGTATTCTTCGCAGTATGCAGGCCTCATTAACCAGAGTAACGCCATTTTGTTTTTCGCAACCCTTATAAGACTGCCTGTGCCATGCTCATGTTAGGCCTTAGAGTTCAGAATTGCTTGCCTCAGCAGAACATTGCATTTCGTTATATTTTCTGTTCATGTTCAAGGCTGCAACTCGACTTGCTAACAGTATAATTATTTTGCTCTGCATTCCATTGTATACATGTAACTCTGCTCCCACGTTGAGAGATGGTGAGACTCCACACAGTGGCCTTGGACTGCTGATAGTGCACCCATCTGGCAGGTGTTAGCTCACCTTTCTGTGCCTTCTTTGTTCGTGTCCGGCTCAGGCCGGTATTTTTCAACTGAAGGCGTAGCCAAAGTCCCCTGAAGGTTTTATCTTCTATTAGCGAAGGTTGGGGAGTCAGTCCCTCTCCAGCCATCTCAGGGTGCAGGTTATGACGGGCTCCTCTGCAGAGTAACGGTAATAAATGCTTGTTTGTATTCTCTACTGTCTGACCGACTCTTCATTTGGGAAGGCATAGCAGGTGGTCATAGTACCCGCGTGGCCCTAGAGGGCCTCGTCCTTCAGTTGGCGCCCGAACAGGGACCCCACGAAAGAGCCCCCTCACCCGTAATCGAGTTCGTAGGGGCCGGGGTGGTGTCTGGTCGGTCGGGCGGATCGGGCCCCTTGCGTACAAGACCGAGCTTGGTTCTCGCAGCTGCCCCGCCCTCCCGATCAGACGGATCTTCGGCTAGTGGCACTTGGCTGGGGACCTGGAAAGGCGAAACCTTGGAGTTGACCGTTTGGTCCGAGGAGTCGGCAGTGGAGAATAACTTTCTTGACCTGTGTGCACCAGGTGAGCGACTTGGTTCTTGGAAAATGGCGCCATTCTTGATCGACACGTGCCTGCGGGCCGGGTCCTGGTACAGTCTCTGACTGTCTTGTTGTCTTGGACTTGGTGGGTCTGCAGACCCTTGAGGGACGCAAACGCTTGTGAATGGCCTGCCGGGCCAACTGGAAATTGGCCTCTTTGTAAAAGGTCCGGGGCCGCTCACAGGTTCTCTGCCAGGCCAACTGGAAATTGGATTTGCTCTTGAAAAGGTCTGGGGCTGAAGCCTGTCCTCCTGTATTGGTGCAATCTCCGGACTGTCTTGGGTGCAGTTTGTGAACTGCCTTGCTCGAACGGCACGAGTCGACGGGCTGTGCCTTGGTGCGGTTTAGTACCATCTTGGTTTGTACTTGGCGGGTCTGCGGACCCTTGAAAAAGACACACAGTGTTAGTGAACAGTCTGCCAGGCCAACTGGAAATTTGGCTCGCACAGAAAAAAGGACTGGGACTGTTCACAGGCAATCTGCCAGGCCAATTGGTAATTCGGTCTATGCTTGAAAAGGTCTGGGGCTAGAGCCTGTCTTCTTGAACTTGGTACAGTCTCCGGACTGTTTTCTTGAACGTAGTACAGTCTCAGGGCTGTCTACCTGTCTTGGTGCGGTCTTTTGACTGTTTTGTTCCGGGCTGACTTGTGGTTTGATTGTTGCACTTGAGTGTTATGAGGTTTGTGGACGAGACGTCGGTGGTGGTGCTTGTGAAATGCTTGCTTGAGTGAGTAGCGACTGTGCTTTCCGGACAGTGGTCCTGGTTTGTAAACGGTTTTCGTTCTTTTATTTTTATTTCTATTATATTTGTGGGTGTTGTCTGTCCGTTAGGGACAGGGTGTGTGTCTTATGTTAAGATACCTTGTTTCAGTAAGTTTGGATGTTTTGGATGCCAATGCTATTCTAAGAGTGCGCGGCTGGAAGAGAGCCAGCCTGCCCCTCCAGAGGGTACCCCGAACTTTGACATGTATGTTAAACACGATATTGGCCCTATTATGTTTGGCACATTGTGGAATAATTATACGAGGGACAATACTGAGCTGCAATGTCCACTTACTGGTTCGTTCGATGAACAGAAAATGAATTTCTTGCAGGATAAATTGTTTGCTAGAATGAGTAGACAGTCTATGTTTGATTCTTTGAGGATGTGGCAGAAGGAAACAAAGCAGCGGCGCATGAAGGAAGAGAAGGTGGCTAGAAGGAAAGAGACACAAATATTACACAAAAGGCAGCAGCCTATGATAGGGATAAGATAGAGAAAGGCATAGAGCGCGAAGACAGGAGGTTCCTGCTACAGTCTGATAAAAGTTATGTGGTTAGGGAGGAAGGAGACGAACTAGTTGAGGAGCTTCTGGACTCTCGTCCCCCGCCGCCCTATGCCCCGCAGCGGATATACCCTACGGACCCTAGTTCCTCAGCCCCGGCTTCTGGGGTTGCTCACTCCGGTAATCCCGGCACTGTTGCATCAGCCCCAGTCTCCCTTGCTTCTCCTGTACTCTTGCCGGCAGTGGGTACAAACTCCGCCCCTTCCCCTACACTATCCCTCCCTTCTCCTGACCCATCTTTGGGTTCTGCCTCATCCGCTACACTTCCCCTTACACCCCCAACATTGACCCCTTATATGATGGTGCCTGTCTCTGCCTCTGCTCTCTCCTCCGTGAGTGCCACACCTCAAAAGCCGTTACACATCGAGACTCCTACACGTGGACTCCCTGACACCAATTGGGCAGTAGCGCAGGATCGCATGAAGAAAGCATTAGGGCGCTCAGCTGTGGGACTGGAGGAAAAACAGATGGTAGCGAATCAGGCAGCTCAGTGGGTTCGACATCCGATCTATAGTGTGGAAGATATCTGGAGTGTGATGAAAGACTATGAGCCCTTCATACAACAGCATGCCCTTAAGCACATGTCGGCTACTCTGATACAATTGTGGGAGCAGTGCTTTCAGGGCACCGCGCCGCAGATTATTTATGACATACGAGACCGAGTATATGTTCCAGACATGGCCCCGAATGAAGTTTTTAGTAATGTGACTACACTGGTGGGTTACCGAGGCCAATTACTCCAGAAGGTTCCACTATTAGGGACACACCACCCCATGAGGGAGGTCCAGCCCATTTATCATCCTGAAATACCAGAATTGCGCGACTCTACAGATACTATAATAAGACAGCGGGTTGACGCTCGGTTTCAAGAACAATGGATCTATACCCCTTGGAAAAGGAGTGAGGTCCTTTCCCTAAATGGTCAGCTACCGGACCCAAGGAAAAATCTCACTGCATATTATAAAGAATTGACAGAAGCGGCCTCCTCGACAGTCATGACACTGGCTGACATAGAACTATTCTTTGGTTTGTTGGTATCAGTAGATGTATGGAGGCAGGTCCATACCCAAGACCATGCAACGGAATTGTGGGGGCACATGGGAGGAGATTAGAGAATGGGATAAGGAGTGCAAACCCGGTGAGAAGCCCAAAGCAGGGTTATTAGCCTTGCCAGGGCGTATTATTGCCTACATGCACTCCCTTATCCCACCGAAGCGAGTGGACTGGGATAAGTTGACTGCATGACGTCAGAAGAAAGACGAGAGTGTGTCTGACTTCTTTACCAGAATCGAAGGGGTGTTCCTAGATTTCAGTGGCCAGGACTTGCCACAGGAGGGTGGTGTTCGATTGTTTGTGAATAGGTTTGTCACTAATTTGCTCTCTGAGATTGCTGCTCGATTGCAGGCCTCAGAGAGTACATGGACGACGTCCTCCCCATCAGTTATATTGAGCATGGCTCAGTATTATGAGCATAGAGAGAATGAAGACAAGGACAGAATGGAGAAGAAGACGAAAGATTTGAAAACGAGAGTGTTGATGCAGCAGGTTGCAAGAGGACGGGCTAGAGGACGTGGTTCGGGCTCGGGTCTGCGGGCCCCAGGCCCAACAGGGGTGGCGTTTCGGGTGTGTCCGTGGGACCCAACCAATGTGTGTATTGTAAAAAGGAGGGACATTGGCGAAATGAGTGTCCAGAATTGTCGCAGAGAGGTGGGGCTCTGAGAGGCAGAGGTTGTGGAGGTAGAGGACATGGAGCAGGAGGTCGAGGGGGGACACACTCAGACAATACAACAGACAATAGGCAGAGCGGAAATTATTTTGACGACCCTCGAGGAGGAGAGTACTATCATGACGACTATGACCTGGATGAGGTGACGGGGTTGTCTCACAGCTAGGACAGCCGAGGGCAGGGTGAGGGACCATTTCCGGTGCCTGTAGATCAGTGCGGACCCTATGTCACTGCGGATTTGCAAGGCTCCACTGAACTTTTTTTAGTTGATACAGGGGCTATGAATAGCTCTGTTTCCTGTTCACTGGTCCTGGGGGCAGCTCTGACTGGCCAAAATAATATTTCGGTGGGTTTCTCAGGCGTGCCGGTTGTTAGCCCCATTTACAGGCTGTTAACTTGTCTCAATCAACCTTTCTCGGCGGAATAAGAGAATGCATATACGTGATAATGCGGCCTGGCAAGGCAAGTATCTCTGCCTTAGGCTTATTGCCGGGCTTTCTCTCCTGATCCCATACTTTAATTTGATCCCATGTACCACCCAGTTCCGCAACATGGTCTTGTGTGTGCACCTGCCTCCAAATATCAACCGGAACCAGTAAACCAAAGAACATTTCAATATCCACAAGCGTCATTACTGTTGAAGAGGTGGCTTCAGTCAATTCTTTATAATATGCAGCAGGATTTTTCCTAGGATCATGTAACTGAGTCTTAAGAGACAAAACGTCACTCCTTTTCCATGGAGTATAAACCCATTGTTCTTGGAAACGGGCGCAACACCTGGTCTAGTGACAATACCATGCTGATTAGTTAGTTCTGGTATTTCGGGGTGGTATATAGGATGAACCTCCTACATAGGGAACTGAGATACCGGAGTGGGGCTCTTCTCAAGTAGTCTACCCCTGTCAGCAATCAATGTCGTAAAACTACCAAAAACTTGACCAGGCTCCATATTAGTAACATATACATGATCTTTAATATCATATAAAATCTGTGGTGCTGCATCTTTGAAACACTGTTCCTAAAGACTAATCAGATTATCATACATATGCTTAAGGGCATGCTGTTGTACAAAAGGCTCATAAACTTTCATCACATTCCACACATCTTCCACACTGTGGTTTCAGGCCCACTGTGCAGCCTGGTTAGCCACTACCATTTTCTCTGCATCTCCCATTTCAGATCGCACATACGGACCCATGCGTTCTTTAAACTTTGTCCAATCCTTGTCTCAAAACCTGCGCGCAGGCGTCCCATCACTCAAGGAAACCGGGGGATGAAAAACCAGGGAAGGAGAGGCAACTGGAGTGACAGGTATCAGCGATGCTGAGGGCTGCGTCACAGGAGGGAATGCTGGTGAGAAAAATGTGGAAACAATGGGCGTGAGGAGGGTGCTAGTAGTCACAGTTGCTGCAGGCGGCATGGAAGCAGGAGGAAGAGAAAGAGGAGAAGGAGCCGATGCCACGGCCATCGAAAAAGCAGCAGTAGATACAGGAACAGAGACAGCAGAAGCAACAGTAACAGGTGGCTGAGAGGGCAGGGGAACAGTGGGATATATCTTTTATAGGGCGTACGGAGTTGGGGGCCGACTATCTAATAATTCCTCCATGAAAGTATCATTTTCTCCTTGGGCTACATAAGATTTATCAATATGCAATCGAAACCTCCTATCTTCACGTTCAATTCCTATCTCTTGTTTCTCTCTATCATGTGCTACAGCTTTCTGAGTCAATGTTTGCATTCTCCCCTTTCGTGCCTCCTTTTCAATCTTCAATAGTCTCTGTTTAGCCTCCTTTTGCCATGTTCAAAGAGAATCAAACATAGACTGCCTAATTCGCTTCGCAAATAATTTTTCCTGTAACAACGCAATTGTTTGTTCATCAAAAGTGCCCGTCAATGGCCACTGCAACTCGGCATTGTCTCTCGTATATGTGTGCCATTATGTACTAAACATAATAGGGCCAAGACCATGTTTCACATACATATCAAAATTAGGAGTACCTTCCAGAGGCGCTGGCTGAGCTTCTTCCAATCTAGTATCTGCAGAACAACAGCGACAGCACAAAGAAACCAATTTACTTTTACCAGGCATTCTCAAAGAAAACAAATTCACTATTCTTTGCCTGGCAAAACATCTGCAAACGTTTTTTATCCAAAAGACAGCCCTTAGACCGTACCAAATATAAACCAAAATGGTACCATATCCAAAAATAACCAAAACACACTCACCTGATGTATGCAGGTCAAAACAAATCTATTCTCCACTGCCAACTCTTCAGACCAAACGGTCAGATCCAAGGGTTTCGCCGTTCAGGACCCCAGTCGGGATGACCACTGGGCGAGGCACCGTCCGGCGGGACAGAAGGGGTAGCTGCGAGTACAGGAACTCTCTCATGCAAGGATCCCCGATCCGTCTGTCTGACCCAACAATAGCCTCGACCTCCCCACCCGTCCGCGGAAGGGGATGAGTCACTCACCCAAAGGGGTCCCTTTTCAGGCACCAACTGAAGGAAGTGGCCCGTTTAGGGTCACCAGGGACACTCACGACCACCTCTCAGCCTTCCATACCAAATGAAGAGTCGGTCAGACAGTAGAGAATGCAAACCAATATATGTTTATTGAGATACGCTCGAGCGGAGCCCGGTCTGCCCAGTCTCTTAGGAGTGCTGCAGAGAGGGACTGACATCAACAAGCATAACGATACATTATGTACATTTCAGAACCAATGAAGGCATTCCCACAATGGAATTTTCCAAGCAGATGCAGCTAAACAAAGAAGTACAGAAGAATAGGTTTTGATTCTGAGGCCGGGCACACATTATCACCTACTCAAGGTTGCTCTGTCCGTGCCCGCCACTAGACTAATAGGAGAAGGCCTCTATCTAGTGAGAAAGGTATGCGCTAATAAAAGCAGTGTATTCATTAGCAAAACAAGACCTAACCTTGGAGAAATTAAACTTACCACAACCCGTTCCTCGAAGAGGCGAGGAGCAGTTTCGAATATGATTCAAAATGGCGGCCAAACATAAAATGGTGCCGCAAATGCTAACTTACATGGAATAATGCACAAGCAAAGTTAACGGAAACATTTCTATTCCCACACAAGGTGTGGTTTAGCTCTATAGGGAGGCACAACTAATACAATCATAGATGTGTTAAATCAAGGGTGTGTTTTCAGTGCAAGAGGCACTTCGACAGGAAATGACAAATCTAGCTATATTCAAATATATATATATATATATATATTATCTACTGGCGGTCGCCAGTAGATAGTTATAGTTACAACCTATTATCCATAGGAAATCCGCGACATTCTATTTGAAATAACTCTCTTGCCGGTTGACGTATCTTCGCGAAATTTTCAAACTTTGTGGCCCGCTCCGGTCCGCTCCTACCCTGAAAGTCTCGGGGGATTCGTCAAGCGGGGGCCGAGAAAAAGGGGGGTCCCAAAACGCGTTTTCCCCATGCATTTTTCCATAGGAAACTTTAGACACGGCTACAGCCCGAACTGCTGAACGGAATTACCCCAAATTTGGCAAAGAGGTAGTCCTTGGTTCAGAAAGAACCCTTTTTGTTAAATGGTGTAAATCCGTTCAGTAGTTGCTGAGAAAATCAAAAGTAAAAAGATAGTGATATCTATGGCCGAGTAGGGTCCGCGTACCCTCCGGATCACGAGCTGCATGTTAATTGGCTGTCAGCTGGCTGTCAACATTTCAATTCAGGAAATGTTGGCAGCCATTTTGTCCCTCGGTAGAACCGAGGGACAGAAACAAGTGTGCAAAGCGCACAAAGGGGGCAGGGTAGAAACACCCTGACCCCCTAGGTTTGCTCAGGGGGTCCCACAAGGACCCCCTGGGCAAAAAAAAAAAATATATATTTTTTTTTAAATCGGCAGGATGCGCTCAGGGTGCGCGAATCCTGCCGAAAAAAAAAAAATCGAAGCGCGGTCTCCCGCGCTTCGATTGTATTTTGCCCCCGGGTGGCCCAAGTCCCGGGGGCATGGTGGGGGGGGGTTAATTTTATGTGTGGGGGGCCTCAAAGGGCCCCCAAGCCCGGGGACCGCCACCCCCGGGGCTTTTTAAAAAATGGTGCGGGAGGGTTCTGAGCCCTCCCGCAGCCCCGGGACCACCACCTCCCCGGGGCTTTTTAATTAATTGAACAACCTGTGTGGGGGGCTCCAGCCCCCACACGCCCCGGGACCGCACCCTCCCCGGGGCACTAACAAATTAAAATGGGGGTCCGTTTTGGACCCCCGAAGCCCGGGGACCACCACCTCCCCGGGGCTGTGCTGATGTAGGGAGGGGGCCGCGCGGCCCCCTCCTGGAGCCCTTGATGGCCCTGGGGACCGCCACCCCCCAGGGCCGGCTCCCTGCAGTGTCCCGGGGTGCCTACCCCGGGACACTGTAGTTGCTATGGCAGGACGGAGCCTCGCGGCTCCCGTCCTGCCATAGCAAACTGCTTTGGATATTGGAAGGAGAGCAGGAAACCTGCTCTCTCTTCCAATATCCAAAGCACATTGCTTTTCCACATGGGGAGCAGCATGTCAGCTGCTCCCCATGTGGGACAGCAATGCCGGCTCCCAAGGGACGTGGGGAGCCGGCGGGACTGTGGGGGATTGGGGACCCCCACAGTCCCCAACGGAGAGGGCCAGCCCCGGGGGATGGGGTCCCCGGGGCAAGTAGTGGCCCAGGAGGGGGGCCACGCGACCCCCTCCCCAAAAAAGAAAAAAAAAAATGGAAAGGCCGTCCCCGGGGGATGGGGTCCCTGGGGCCTTAAATGGCCTGAGGAGGGGGCCACGCAGCCCCCCTCCCAAGAAAATAAAAAAAAGGCCATGCCCCGGGGGATGGGGTCCCCGGGGCCAATACAGGCCCAGGGAAGGGGGGCCACGCGGCCCCCTTCCCGTTTTTTTTTTTTTAAATTAAATTTAAAAAAAGGGGTAAGGCCCTGGGGG
Source organism: Calotriton arnoldi (assembly GCA_963921515.1). Classification (NCBI taxonomy): domain Eukaryota; kingdom Metazoa; phylum Chordata; class Amphibia; order Caudata; family Salamandridae; genus Calotriton; species Calotriton arnoldi. Next base: position 185,801 of record CAWUFW010007601.1, on the reverse strand, counting down.
ATGGGGTCCCCAGGGCCCAAAAACAGGAAAAAGGAAGGGGGGCCACACAGCCCCCCTTCAGGGGACAAAATTTTTTTTTTTTTTTTTTTAAACGATCGGGCCCGCAGGCCCCGCCCCCTTCCTTCACCACTCTGCAAACGCGCCTCCTGGCGCGTTTGCAGAGGGGGAACGAATTCCCCTTGAATACTGGGGGTCCCTGGGGGCCAACTAGCCCACCAGGAACCTCCAATATGCACCAGGGGGCTGCGTTGCAGAGACGTGTAGAGAGGCCACACCCCTTTTTACACCTCTCTGCAACGCAGCTCTGTGGCGCTTTTGGAGGTATATGGTGGGCTAGTTGGACTCCGGGGACCCTCAGGATTCAAGGGACTATCCCCCAGCTTAAAACGCGCCACGGGGCGCGTTTGCACAGTGGTGAAGGGAGGGCGGGGCTTCAGGTGACATGTGTGCAAACAGGCCCCGTGGCGCGTTTTAAGATGGGGAATTAAATCCCCTTCAATCCCGAGGGTCCCTGGGGGCCAACTAGCCCAACAGGTACATCCAGAAAGCGCCACAGAGCTGCGTTGCAGAGAGGTGTAAAGGGGTGTGGCCTCTCTACACGTCTCTGCAACGCAGCCCCTGGCGCATATTGGAGGTTCCTGGTGGGCTAGTTGGCCCCTAGGGACCCTCAGGATTCAAGGGGACTTAATCCCCCAACTTAAAACGCGCCACGGGGCGCGTTTGCACAGATGTCACCTCAGGCCCCGCCCCCTCCCTTCACCATTGTGCAAATATTCTTCTAAAATCATCCGAAATACGAATTCCGATTTACTCACCTGTTATCAGGAGAGACCTCAGTGCTGTATCTTTCAGCCCAGTACTGGTCCTGAAAAGTAATTTTAACCGTACTTACCAGTAACTTGAATTTCCTTCCATATGCTAACATTGACTGGTTTCACTTGGAAATTCTTCTAAGTGTGGAGTTTTGGAACTTTAAAATATTCCTCTAAAATCAGCCGAAATACGAATTCCGATTTACTCACCTGTTATCAGGAGAGACCTCAGTGCTGCATCTTTCAGCCCAGTACTGGTCCTGAAAAGTAATTTTAACCGTACTTACCGGTAACTTGAATTTCCTTCATAGGCTAACATTGACTGGTTTCACTTGGAAATTCTTCTAAGTGTGGAGTTTTGGAACTTTAAAATATTCCTCTAAAATCAGCCGAAATACGAATTCCGATTTACTCACCTGTTATTAGGAGAGACCTCAGTGCTGCATCTTTCAGCCCAGTACTGATCCTCAAAAGTAATTTTAACCGTACTTACCAGTAACTTGAATTTCCTTCCATAGGATATCATTGCCTGCTTTTTGCTGAAAAAGTTTCTAAGTGTTGATTTTTGAAACATACCAATATTCCTCTAAAATCAGCCGAAATCCGAATTCTGATTTACTCACCTGTTATCAGGAGAGACCTCAGTGCTGCATCTTTCAGCCCAGTACTGGTCCTGAAAAGTATTTTTAACCGTACTTACCGGTAACTTGAATTTCCTTCATAGGCTAACATTGACTGGTTTCACTTGGAAATTCTTCTAAGTGTGGAGTTTTGGAACTTTATAATATTCCTCTAAAATCAACCAAAGTACGAATTCCAATTTACTCACCTGTTATCAGGAGAGAACCCAGTGCTGCATCTTTTAGCCCAGCACTGACCCTGAAAAGTAATTTTAACCGTACTTACCAGTAACTTGAATTTCCTTCCATAGGCTAACATTGACTGGTTTCACTTGGAAATTCTTCTGTGTGTGGAGTTTTGGAACTTTAAAATATTCCTCTAAAATCAGCCGAAATACGAATTCCGACTTACTCACCTGTTATCAGGAGAGACCTCAGTGCTGCATCTTTCAGCCCAGTACTGGTCCTGAAAAGTAATTTTAACCGTACTTACCGGTAACTTGAATTTCCTTCATAGGCTAACATTGACTGGTTTCACTTGGAAATTCTTCTAAGTGTGGAGTTTTGGAACTTTAAAATATTCCTCTAAAATCAGCCGAAATACGAATTCCGATTTACTCACATGTTATCAGGAGAGACCTCAGTGCTGCATCTTTCAGCCCAGTACTGATCCTCAAAAGTAATTTTAACCGTACTTACCAGTAACTTGAATTTCCTTCCATAGGATATCATTGCCTGCTTTTTGCTGAAAAAGTTTCTAAGTGTTGATTTTTGAAACATACAAATATTCCTCTAAAATCAGCCGAAATACGAATTCCGATTTACTCACCTGTTATCAGGAGAGCCTCAGTGCTGCATCTTTCAGCCCAGTACTGATCCTCAAAAGTAATTTTAACCGTACTTACCAGTAACTTGAATTTCCTTCCATAGGATATCATTGCCTGCTTTTTGCTGAAAAAGTTTCTAAGTGTTGATTTTGAAACATACAAATATTCCTCTAAAATCAGCCGAAATACGAATTCCGATTTACTCACCTGTTATCAGGAGAGACCTCAGTGCTGCATCTTTCAGCCCAGTACTAATCCTGAAAAGTAATTTTAACCGTACTTACCAGTAACTTATATTTTCTTCCATAGGAATCCATTGTCTGGTTTTCAGCAAAAAAGTTTCAAAGTGTTGATTTTTACAAACTACAAATATTCCTTAAAAATCACCTGTATGACTTAAACGCATTCTTTCAACTGTTTACAGGAGATGCACCAGTGCTGGATCCAGGATCCAACACTGAGTAAGAAAAAGTAACGATAACAGTTTTTACCTGCTAAGTGAATTTCCTTCCATAGGATAACATTGGTGATTCTATGAGAAAAAGTTTCTAAGTGTCAACTTTTAAAATACAATAATATTCCTTAAAAATCACGACTGTAACCAAAACGCTTTTACTCAACTGTTTACAGGAGATGTACCAGGACTGAATCTAGGATCCAGTCCTGTGGTTAGAAAGTAATCCATAAAGTAACTAATTGCATTTAACTAGAAATTCACATTGAGCTGAATGTTGCATTGTGTTTGAAAATGTGTTGCCCATTGCAACAACTGTAACTACTGTACTTAAAAGTCTATTGCCTATGTGCAAAGTATTTAAACTAAAGTAATTCATTCTGAGAAAGTATTTTTTGTAATGTAATGTATAATGTAATTACAATGTAATTTAAAAATAAAATCTGTAAAAAAAAATTGTTTCTAAAAATGTAGTAAATCAGTATGAAAAAAATTAATATAACAATTAATACATTTAAAAATTGTCATTTACAAAACCTTTGAAATTCACTGAAAAAACCGTAGGTTTCAGGCACGTTATAGTTAGAAATTAGCATTTAAAAAACCTTTGAAATTCACTGAAAAAACCATAGGTTTCAGACACGTTATAGTTACAAATTAGCATTTAAAAAACCTTTGAAATTCACTGAAAAAACCATAGGTTTCAGACACGTTATAGTTACAAATTAGCATTTAAAAAACCTTTGAAATTCACTGAAAAAACCATAGGTTTTAGGGACAGTTATAGTTACTTGGACATTGCACTCGTACAAAACCCGTGAAATTCCCCCGTTATAGTTAGTTCAGCTAACTATAACTCGCGCCCCGCAATGCACTGCTGATGACGTCACATATTACATCACTCATGACATGGTCAGTGACATCACTGATGACATCACTGATGACATCTCAAATGACATCACTGATGACATCATCCACGTGATAATCTGATGCACCTCCTCACACCCTAATATAATCTTTGATACACCCACTCTAAATTACAGACTGCCATTCGCAAAACCATAGACACTCCAACACCAATAACTACATACCCACTCACTGATTCTTAGGTCTACACACACACATCCACTCACTCACCCGTACAGTCACTCATACTTACGGTCACTCAGTACAGGACTATCATATGCACTCTTACTCCTATATAGACACTCAAACAACGCCACTCATCCATAGAGATACTCAGACACCTAGTCAGTCATGCAAATAATTAAACACACTGCCATTTACTCACCTATACAGTTATACACACACCAGCTCACTTACTCATACAAATAGTAGCACATTGTTACGCTCTTATACAATCACTGATACAAGCACACACTCATCCATACAGCCACTATCACAATCACTCACTCTTGCTTATAGCTATTTATATACTCCAACACACATATATACTGCCTTTCACATATGTAGTTACTCACACATGTACCACTGGGACATACATTCACTCACTAACACACTCTTACACACACTTACCCACCCATACAGTCTATCACAGATGCACTCTTGAAACCATCCACCCAGTGAATCACCCACTCACACATCAATGCACAGAGTTGCACACACCCCTCCCACACAAACACTCAGGCACCCATACAGATACTCAGACAAGCATTCAATAACTCATATAGACACTCATTTAGCTATTCACAAACACATGCAGCCACTTACACAGCAACAGACAGACGGATACAGACATTCACCCAGTTTAGTCACTAACCCATGCATTCAGTAAGATACGTTAAATCACTCACTTATAGAGTCAGTCACGCACCTACTAAATCATCCATACAGACACTTACACACCCACTCATTCTTCAATACGTCTTTTCCTATATATATTAAAAATATTTAAACTTTACAGAAACACACAGTCACTGGATGATGTCATCAGTGATGTCATTTGAGATGTCATCAGTGATGTCATCAGTGATGTCACTGACCATGTCATGAGTGATGTAATATGTGACGTCATCAGCAGTGCATTGCGGGGCGCGAGTTATAGTTAGCTGAACTAACTATAACGGGGAATTTCACGGGTTTTGTACGAGTGCAATGTCCAAGTAACTATAACTGTCCCTAAAACCTATGGTTTTTTCAGTGAATTTCAAAGGTTTTTTAAATGCTAATTTGTAACTATAACGTGTCTGAAACCTATGGTTTTTTCAGTGAATTTCAAAGGTTTTTTAAATGCTAATTTGTAACTATAACGTGTCTGAAACCTATGGTTTTTTCAGTGAATATATATATATATCAAACAGAAAGCTGTTACCTCGTAACATTACAGCAGCCGCGGACACCAAACGTCTTTCAAGCAGTTGTTTATTCAGCAGATACCAACAACTCGACGCGTTTCGGGACCCAGTCCCCGTGAACAAGGGACTGGGTCCCGAAACGCGTCGAGTTGTTGGTATCTGCTGAATAAACAACTGCTTGAAAGACGTTTGGTGTCCGTGGCTGCTGTAATGTTACGAGGTAACAGCTTTCTGTTTGGTGTTATGAGGCTCGCCCCTTGCCGCGGACCGCCGTTGTGAGAGGAAGGGGAAAGGCGATTTCAGTGCGTCTGCACTGAGCTGCAATTTTGGATATATATATATATATATATATATATAGTGTAAAATGCTTCCTGGGTATAAAGAAGGATTGTATTGTAACTATACAATGAGCGAATAAGTACGCTATAAGTGATTCTTAACTGTGCCCGCTAATGACTTAAAAGTATTAGGCCTCAAGAGCTTTATCTGTGCAAAGACAGCAAAAGGGCAGCTGTGCAGGGCGCAGAGCTAGTTAGGAAGGATTTTATATATCTGTGCAACAAGCAGATAAAGTGCTATATGTAGTTGCCATCTAGAACAACTGACTTTAGAGACATTTGTCAGCCTCAGAAGCTTTAACTGAGCATCCGTGCAAAACAAGGCCTTTTTTAAATAAAATACATTAGTGTCAGGCATAGACCTATGCAAAGTTAGATAAAAAATATTATATGTCTGTGCAACGAGCAGGTAAAGTGCTAAGTATGGTTGTCATCTAAAATGGCTAATGACTTTAAAGACGTTAGATCGCCTTAGACGCTTTGTCTGTGCAAGACAGCTAAAGTGCATCCGTGGGCAAAGGTTTTATTAAAAAAATATATATCAGTACCAGAGATAGACCTATTCAGCCATAGTCCACCTCATGAGACTGCATTAAGTGCTGCTCTACCACTCACTTGTGAGGAACAACTAAAGTGCATCAGTGCAGGGTAAAGCCTTTTATAAATGTATCAGTACCAGAGATAGATCTAAACAACCTTGGACCACCTTGTAAGTTCGCAATAAGTGCTGCTCTTCCGCTCACTTATTAGGTAGCACCTATATGGGCTCAATTCACCCCCTAATCCTCCCATTGAAAAAAAGTGCAAAATTTAGACCTGTAACAACCATTTGTTCCAAACATCAGCCTGATGCTCTGTACATGAATAACATACAATAGGCTCCCTTGTTCTCTTTCTCTCTAAGGTTGCTACTCTCCTTGTCCTATGTTGTAGTCGGTCATCTTCCCTTCCAAACAGTGAAGATATATGAGGCAACAGCCTAATAGATCTCTGGCTGATCAGTTCTATAGCAAAGTGAAAGGGTTTCCTTACAGCTCCTCGTACAACAGTTTAAAAACGGGTGCAGAGGTAATGCCTTCAGGGTGCTAATGACTTAACACACAGTAGCATAAAATCCTTTAAACTTTCTTGGCCACCCAGAGAACAGTCACACATATGAGCTCTCTGACTGTTACCCTTGGACCTTGATTTGCTATAGGATTGAACCTGTAGTGTTCCCTATTCTGAACCTGAGGTATATAGTCCTTTTCTCAGGTGACGAGATCATGTCAATGAAAGGCCCCCAGTGGGGTTTGACTTTTATGTCCAGATATTGAGATAATAAGGCACTTTTTGAATCCTGCTTTTGCCACACAAAAGCTAAGAATTTCCTTTTCAATAATGGTGAAGTGGCTTTAGTCATATTTTATGGATAGAGCCATAAATCTGGAATGTCTATTGATTTTAGCATATACTCTGTGTCTGAACCAAGGCAAGATTTTGCAATTCAAGCATCTCAGTATGTTCCTCAGGTTCTTTTGGTCCTCTGCAAGAGCAGGGTGGTCCAGAGTTGTATCCAGTAACTTACTGGGTGAAAAGCGATGTAGTCTCTCCACAGAAGTCATTCCCGATTCGGCATTACCATTGGGATCCCATTCGGGGTGAGATTGCAAGTAGGTGGCGTTGAGAGTAGCTTTGGGCTGTCTACCTGATTGGAATTGAGTATCCCCCAATATAACTTAGTTTGTTGCTGTATGAAACCTCAGTTTCTTAAGGTCAGCTTTAGGTGGAAGAGGATAGGAGGGGGCCACGTGCTCTGCTTAAGAGTGGCTGGAAATCTATCCTCTCTTGGGGTTCTGGTTTTGATGCCTTTCGGGCCTATCTCAAACATGGGAGGCTATGTCTCGGCAGAATGCTTCTCAACTATTACTCCCAAAGTTGCCAGATCTTAGGCTGTTGCATAATTGCTCCAGGGTTTTAGTGTCTACTCCCTCCCATGCAAATCCCCTCACCTTGAGAAAGCTTATGCTGAGCAATTCATTAGAAGCTATTTGTAGTGAGCCTGGTAGTGTGTTAGTTGGTTTTAGAATATTGCCCCTGTTTAACGTATCTTGGTTCACCCTTGAGTGCTACATTGAGGTGAAAAACAAAGTTGCGTTACCTCTGGGACTTTCGTTCATCTGGGTAGAGCAACTTTACTCTCTATGGGGGTGCAATATTTGAGACCCGAATGGTTGGCAGGCCAAAACCTGGCTCTCAACAAAGGGCGCAGCATCTGTCATAGCATCCTTAGCACAACTTAATGTGGTTCCATTAGGGGACTAATGCAGTGGTCCTAGGTGATTACATGGGTTCATGGATGTAGTAAGGACAGTGCAGAGTTGGAGATCAACATCGTCATCCTCTACAACTGTTCTAGACTTTGTTGGATTTAGATGTGGTATATGAGCTGCATTGTTGTACGCTAGATTTATATTGTAATTTGATAAGTCCATGGAATCAGGAATGTCAGTACCATGTGCTAGCATAACTTCCTCATCGCCTATAGTCTAGTGATGGTTGGTTGGTTGCATATCATTCTTTGTCACACCTCTGTCCATGAACCTGCTTCTTGCAACTTCTGTTGCCATTGGTGGTAGGGACTGTTCTGGCCCTTCCCTGGGAGCGTATCGCGGCATTATTTACCCAGGGCTCTCTCCGGGAACCCTTGTGTGTCTGCCTTGTTATGTTGGCAGTTGCACACCTGGGAGGGGAAATCCAGACTTGCATATGGTAAGGTCAGTCCTTGTGGTGCCTTGGTACATGTAGCTTTGTCGTTGGTACGGCCGGTAAACGATACTCCTTCACTTTCATTAGTCTTCAGGCTGGTCACCTGAATTTGTCTCTGGCAATAGGGAATCTACTAATGTGCGTATGTATCTTGCAGTTTTTGTCGCATAAGGGGCTGGAGTAGGTGAAGGGCCGGAGCCGAAGTGATGGATTGCTAGACTGCAATATCTAGGGCTATTTGATGGAGATCCAAGTATGTAGGCCACTTGCCCTTCCAGGACCTCAGAAGATGAGATCAGTGTGGGGTTCTGTGCACTTGAGGATAGTTTGAGGGAGTTCAAGGTATGCCATGCATTTGAGGGTGGTTCAGGGGATACAGGGGCCCTGATGGCCTTCCTGCATGCCTCATGCATTGTCCTTTTCCATATTTTTTTCTGTCTGTTGGATTTTTGACATGGTCTTATTGGGAACAAGTATTTTCTGATCCACCCATTTTTGGGTTTGTGTACCCTATAGCAGTCCTTTTATCAAGTCACAACAAGTTCCTTTCATGATTCTGTTTGCGTCTGTCTGTTTGGTCCACTTGCTCATTTAGTAGCATCTTCCTCTCCTTACTTGATTGAGGCTAAAGTATATGGGACCTCGCGCAACTTATTCAAAATGGGAGAACAGGGCACTCCTCCCCTAACGTGGCTGGCTGGAAAACCTTACTCTGCACAGCTTCCTCAGTACCAGCTAATCTTTGGTTCATTATGATTACTACATTAACTGTGCCTAGGGTTTTCCTGAGTACCTGGGTTTGCTCATGCATTTTCAGTGACTGTGAGGTCAGTACAGTGGCTACTGAATCTAGCGTCCAACACATGGCTTTTATGAGACCTAAATAGGTTGGGCAGGTGGTGTCTCATATTTCTTCGGTCGCACTACTCTGGTGAGGTTAGGATCCTCAAGGATGTAATACCCCATATAATTATTTGCCTTTTGACACCCTTTTAGCTATAAATCTGTGTCATCGTTACATTTCATATTAATCAGATCCTCATCATGGAAATTAATCCAATGACGATCCAGAATCTAATAAGGATCCAGAATCCACTGTGAACCTGGGATTGTACTTACACCCCCAAGAGCCTGGTTACATGAAGCCTGGACTAGTTCTTCATTATCATGAGTTGACCAGCTCATTGGGCTACTTGAAACATAGGTTAAAACCTTGGGGGGGGGGAGGGAGTGGTCATTCGGGTCTGGTGCACTTCTGCCCTCACCACGCTGCTATTTAAAATGTGTGACTCACTTGTGCCCTGCACTTCAAGGGGCATTAGTGTTGTTGCGCCCAGCTCCATGTCAGCTGCTTGAGTGAGCAGAGAAGCTATTAAGTCCTTACAATTTGTTAAATTCTGGACTGCACCATTGAAAACCAGCAGCTTAGGCTGCGTAGATACAGAGGTCAAAACAGGCAGATCAGGTGACTGTGTGGGCTTCCGTTGCACCAGTGAGGACGCAACAGCAGTCGGGAAACTACTGACCAGATCTTTCTCAAAAAAGCCCCCGAAATAATTTGTGATGGTGTTAGGTGTTAGTTGCTTATGCTTAACCTTTTGGATAATACTGGACCCTTAGGACACAGTTTATTTTCTCCTCTGTTGCTCGTGACCCCATCTGGCATAGTAGGCACTGTAATACTTGAGTGAAGTTCATCTGTTGCAGCCCTGCCTACAGTGTCTGCATTAAAATCTGTTGGAGTGTTAAAACCCCCACCCCCAGTTGATCATCCATTAATGTTTCCACTAATGTTTCCGCATTGTGTTCTTCCCCCAAGTATATACCTGATTTGGCAGCCCTTTCTTTGGCCCTTGTTTCACAGATAGTGTAGTCTCTTATTATACTCAGCTGTACTCTGCCGCAGGGTGTGTAGAAAAGAAACTCTTCGGTACATGCAGCCTCACGTTCCCTGGTACTTTGTGTAATCAAATGGTTCCAGAGAAGGGGCACGAGCACGCTAGAGGCCCCCACCCAGAGCTTCTATGGGGTTTCTGAATTTCAAAATTTAAAGGGTAAGGAGCTCTGCGGTGGCTCTGTGCTAGCTGTGATAGCTGCTAGTAGGCCAAGTGGACTGCCAAGAATGGCAAGGCTGGCAGGGCTGGCAAGGCAGCTACAGCAAAGAGCGAATAGTGAATTTATTTTAAATTAGAATAATGTAGGACTGCAGGGCCAGGAATGGACCACTCTGATGGTGTAAGGCAGTATGGGATAATAGGATTAATAAGGGGCTACTTGCAAGCAGGCAACATGAACAAGAATGCAGAGGTTAAGGTCTGAAAGGCTCAATAAGCTCCCAAAGGTGCCTGTAATGGTAAGACAGGGCCCCCCTGCATGCAATCCGCACCAAACTAATGTTGGTAGCCTCCGCTTGCTGTGTGTGATCCCCCTCCAGTGCCTAAGCAGATATCGCTGGCAGTATTACCACCGCCACTTGGATGCTCTTCTTCCCAACTGGAACATCACCAGAAGAACAATATGTGGGCTGGTTATGCGAAGCTGGCTGGTTTCCAGGCTAGTTACCGGAAGCTGTGACCCTCAGAGCCTCAACCGTCCGGCTGCCTCTCCTCGTGCCTGGGTTTTGGCCACGCCTCTTGCATAGTGTATCATTGCATAGCCCGTCTGTTGGCTAGATCTATATTTTTACTTCTGAACCTGTAAAGGTAGCTAACACTGAGGTCCATACAGAAAAGAGATGGAGTTACTGAATTAAGGTGCATGATCAATTAGAGTCAGTCTGTCCCTTTATCAATCTGCAACCAGCAATTTTATATCTTAGCCATAGTAAGCTTTTGAGATCTCCAATAGTTTGTTGAGATATTACTCTTTTTTTATCTATATATGCAAACAGAAAGGTTTTGCACAAGCTTTTAGGGTGGTATGTTTGGTAGATCCATAAGTTTGGAATGTTAGAGCCAACTTTCAAAAGTTTGCTTTATAATCAAAAACCACACTTGACAGAAATTGAGTTAATAATTTGGTGGTCAATGACACTTACTATCCTAATAAACACTATCCATTTAGATGAATCTCTGCTCTAAGCAGCAGGCTATGTATCTTAAGTTCAAGTAGTACAGCAATTTTAAAGTAAAAACACAAGAACATTTCTGAACCAATTTAGAAACACAGAGAAACAGTTAAAGAGAAAAACAACAACCCGATCATTGAAATAGAATAAGAGGAATATTAGATATATTTTATTATTTATTTAAGGCAAAGAAGCCTAGAAAAAATAAAGTGCCTTTGAAAAACAGCAGTTCATGGCTGACCAAGACCTAGGAGTGAAGTCAGACCAACTGCGATAGAGCAGAGGTCAGATACACTAAGCGGGTCTTCTTGGGGAAACATTTTATTTTCTGACTTATTTTCCAAAATAGAAGTCAAAACCCTTTAGATAGGGAAAGATTCAAGACTGAGTCCAGCTAGGGTCCCTCAAATTTGAATGGACCATCATTGAATGCCCAGTAAAGCTGTTGGTTTTACCAAAAAAACACATCCATGTGGGACAAGCAGGATTTCATGGATGCTGAGGGTACTTCACCAGTTGGACAGATTTACAGCCTTAGCCGAGGCCAAGGTTTTACCTTCAGACTCAGTAACAATTTTGGAGGGAAATATCCTCCAGCTGGGCAGGTTTGAAAGATGTAGCCAGACAGGGCTCAACTAGGCCCTTTACCTGTACCACCAGTTTCACTGAACCTGCTTTCATCAAGGCAAAATGCTCTAAGTAAGACACACCTGTTTTTCTTCCCTTCCATGGGAGGGTACTCACTGGCCAAACCTCAGCACCATATCCTAGTCCAATGGAGGGGGGGGAGTTCCACTTTTGTCCAGCTACTGGTCAGTCCTTCAGTGCATAGCTCCTCAGGGCACTCATTTATTTACCAGGTGTTTACTTAGTCAGGTCTTCTGCAGGATCTCATCTTCTGTGGCCAGCAGGGACCTTTTGGAGTCAAGATCTGTTCTGTTTTTGTGACCTTGAAACAGGCCCTGTCTGCCATCTGGAGTAAGAAATTCTTCAGTGAGTCCTCTTCTTCAAGCAGGAGTAAGGAATATTCTTTCAGCATGTCATCCGTCTTTGGAAAGAGTCGTTGCATGTCAAGGAATTTTCTGATGAAGTGATGGATGAGTTATGAGATTTACCTTGTTCACTAGCCAACGAATGAAGATTTTCCACCACCCAATATTTACTCTTCTGTCACAGTTGGCTACAGCCTTTTTCAGCACTTTCTCTTTGACTTACAATGAAGCTACCTAGGAGACCCTGTTTCAGTGTGGCAGAGCTCTTCTTCCAACCAAGCAAGCCTGTCTTCAGCTCCTTAGCCACTCCCCTATTTTTCATGGACGGTGCCCAAGCTGGTTCTCACTGCCACTGTGACTACACTATCGCTGTCTCGGGAGGCTCTGGAAATGAATAGCAGAAACCCTCCCAGGCATCTCTAGTTAAAAGAGATAGTGCTAAGGTTGGCCTTTGATCTACCAACTGCTCATGAACATTCCCAGATTGCTAATCCGTGCTAAGTGGACATCCGTTAAAACCTCCCTATAATTTCTGGGCTCAGAATCAGTTTATAATCTTCTGAACCAAGGTTATTTACTTTCCCAGAGAAGGGTGTGTATTCCAACTCTGGGTGTGGGGTGAGTGGGAGAACTTATTTTACACCAGTTCTGGTTCAGGCAGCCTAAAGTACTTTTTTTAAAGTTACTTTTCTACTTATGTTATCAAAAATTTGATGTCACCAATAAATCAGATTTTGAACATTAATAAGAAATAACTTTGAAGACCTTTGCTGGAATTTTATTGGGTGGTGATAGAAAATTAAATGATTAGTCATACCTAGACTGTCCTATGAAAAATAAAGAAGGGCCTAGACAGTGCAATATTTTTTAGGCCTTCAGTCACTGTGGAGTTTTCCATACATTTATATATTAAGTAGCCTATCTTGTTGCACCCAAGGTACGCTTTAGGGGTGATTTATCAATATACAAAGCTTTACGACTTCTGTAACGCACAAACATTCCCAAGAATACAGATTGAAAGTTATGTCAATCACAGATTCCCTGTATACTCCTGGAAATTTATTTAACATTCCTAGCGGGATCCTGTTATTTCTCTACAGAAAAATAAAAAGCTTATAGCATGCAGCCTGCTACACCAAGCATTGGTGTCTGGTTAAGGTACTGTTGCTTGATACTGCAAAGGTTGTGTCTGACTTAGGGTCCTCGAGTAATAGTTTAAGGTACTGCAGTATTCATCAAGAAAGTGCCGAATACAAACGTTACATAGGCATGCAAATTTGGTCTTTGAAATTGGCTTTGATAATGCTTGTTTGTTCACGTGTTCATGCCTGCTTTGAATCTGCACCCAAATCAAAATGTTCACGCAAAGATAAACCAAAGTTTGCACAATGCTGCTCAGAGCTTTGCAGGATGTTTTGAATTAATATGTGTACAGTGCCATATTTATTATTTTTGGACTTGGCCCTTTTTGCAGGGTCATCCCTGAACTTTTTGCCTTCCTCCTGGTATTTTTTCTGACCTGGTGTTGGTGGTTTTAGGACTCTGGGCACTTTATCACTGCTGTCCAGTGTAAAGTGCATGTGCTCTCTATGGTAAAACATGGTAAGATTGGTCTACACCTGTTTGGCGTATTTAATTTACCTATCAGTCCCCAGTAAAGTGGTATCTCATATACCCGGGGCCAGTAAATTAAATGCAACTGGTGTGCTTGCAGCGCTGATTGCGCCACCCACCAAAGTAGCCTTTCAAACCTGTCTCAAGCCTCTGCCATTACAGGGCCTGCGCGCGCAGTTTACTGCCGCTGTGACGTGGCACATAAAGTGGGTGCCACGTCTGTGACTCCCCTTTGACTACATATCAGTCACCCATAAGGTAGGCCCTAGCTAGCCCTATGGGCAGGGTGCATTGTAGGTAAAAGGTAGGACATGTGCCTTAACTGTGTGGCATGTCTTGGTAGTGACAAACAGCCATTTTGGTTTCTCACTACTGTGAGGCTGCCCTCTCATAGGAATGCATTGGGGATTCCCTGTTATGTGCTTCAGTGGTAATTCCTGATCTGAGAGGAGTAGAGTGGTCTAGTTTGGTATGTTTGGAATAGTGGTAATAAATGCTGCGCAATGGTGTTCGCAGATTTATTATCACTATTTTAGAAATGACACTTTTAGAAGTGGGCATTTCTGTGTGCTATGTGTCTTTGTGCCTGCCTGATGAGTATTGAATGTCTGGCTCTGGAGTGACAGGGGCTGGGTGAGTCAGTGCTAGGCTGAATGGGCCTGACCTGCATTTGGAGGGGTGGGAGGAGTAGCACCTGGGCCTGAATAGGACAGGGCCTGCCTCACACAATGCTGGCTCCGCCCCCTGTGGTGTGTCTGGGGCCAGGACCTACACTGACAAAGGAGGGTGTTGTGCAAATGTGTAAATGCCCCCCAGAACTGGTTTGGACCTTCCAGAGAGCCCTGTGCCAGGAAGAAGAACAAAGTCAAATGTGATATAAATATTGGGGCTGTGATCCCATGTAAAGGGCTGCTGTGTGCTGGTGGGCGGCAGGCTGTTGGACTGCCAGGAGGAACCACCAGGGGACTGGGCTACTGGGATGGCTGACCTGCTGCCTGTTGGGATATGGGAAGGACTACCACCCTGCCTGGAGAACCCCTGTGCTGGCCTACCTGGGGATACCTTGCTGGTATGCCCCTGTGAACTCCTATGACTCTGGAGGCTTGGCACCCGGCTGAGCGCTGTGCTTTATACCTTGCCCAGGACCTGGTCTGAGAGTGCTGGATTTATTGGAAACCCCCCTCCCCTTTTGCTTGGGGGAAATTCTTTGTCAGCTTTAACGCTACGAGAGCGCTGGATTTATTGGAGGTGCCCCCTCCCCTTTTGCTTGGGGGAAATTCTTTGTCATCCCGGTTCTAGGGCCATCGCGCCTCCGTAAACCGCAAAAGGAGTGATATTCTGGCTGAGGGGTGCTGATCTCAGAGGCAGCGCAGCCGCTCGTGAGCAGCCGCGCCACAAAACCGCAAGTCAGGCAACGAGAGCTTGACCGTGGGCGGGGCTCCTGTGAGGGAAGGGAGAGCCCCGCGTGTTGCCAAAGCAAAGGATAAGTCTGTGCGGCATGCGCAGCCTGACACCAACCAAGAGGGGTTCGCGGAGGAGTCCAGGAATGCATCTGGACTCCTGAGGCTGCTGGAAGGTGACCGGTCGCGCTGCACTCCGGCAGCGGGAGACCAGATCCGGCGGGACAGTCTGCCTCAAGTACCCAGCGGACATGTTGCAGCGAGGAGGGATGCGCTGGGAGGATCCCTGCTGGGATTGGAACAGCCGAAGTGTGGGCTTGGCTGGCTTCTGCACCGCACAGGCACGGGCAGCTGCCTGGAGGCCGTGATCGTGTGAGAAGGACCGGGTGAGGTCTCCCCGCATTGGCCCTTTTCTTGCAATTGCATCAGTAGTTAAAGGGGGGATTGCCGGTGTTCAGACCAGAGCAGTCTCGACATTTCCTTACTGCGCTCCTCGCAGTTAGAAGCACGATTCCCAAATTCCGGTGCATAATACAACTTGCCCTAAGTTGGCAGGGTATGCCCAGACGTGGGTCCCTTGCTCACTTTGCCACTGGATTCAAGATAGCCTGGCTGATGAGGGCTGTGAGGCCGAAACCGGTCCCAGGATGCTGGTTTCCGGTCCAGGGAAGACATGGCTTGGCAGTTCGGCTGGACTGTTCCCATGAGGCAAAGGGTCAGACTGATTTGCATATGGCCATGTCTGAACTGGGGTGGCGGAGTGAGCTAAAGAATGATGATGGATTAAACCCAGATCAGTTGACTGGGGGTGAGTGCTTGCAATGTTCAACACTCCGTCCATCATCCCCTTTGGTTTTGCATTGTTCGCCCTAAGTTGGTAGGGTATGCCCAGACGTGGGTCCCTTGCTCACTTTGCCACTGGATTCAAGATAGCCTGGCTGATGAGGGCTGTGAGCCCGAAACTGGTCCCAGGATGCTTGTTTCCGGTCCAGGGAAGACATGGCTTGGTAGTTCTGGCTGGACTGTTCCCATGAGGCACAGGGTCAGACTGATTTGCATATGGCCATGTCTGAACTGGGGTGGCGGAGTGAGCTAAAGAATGATGATGGATTAAACCCAGATCATTTGACTGGGGGTGAGTGCTTGCAATGTTCAGCACTCCGTCCATCATCCCCTTTGGTTTTGCATTGTTCGCCCTAAGTTGGCAGGGTATGCCCAGACGTGGGTCCCTTGCTCACTTTGCCACTGGATTCAAGATAGCCTGGCTGATGAGGACTGTGAGCCCGAAACCGGTCCCAGGATGCTTGTTTCCGGTCCAGGGAAGACATGGCTTGACAGTTCGGGCTGGACTGTTCCCATGAGGCACAGGGTCAGACTGATTTGCATATGGCCATATCTGAACTGGGGTGGCGGAGTGAGCTAAAGAATGATGACGGATTAAACCCAGATCAGTTGACTGGGGGTGAGTGCTTGCAATGTTCAGCACTCCGTCCATCATCCCCTTTGGTTTTGCATTGTTCGCCCTAAGTTGGCAGGGTATGCCCAGACGTGGGTCCCTTGCTCACTTTGCCACTGGATTCAAGATAGCCTGGCTGATGAGGGCTGTGAGCCCGAAACTGGTCCCAGGATGCTTGTTTCCGGTCCAGGGAAGACATGGCTTGGCAGTTCGGGCTGGACTGTTCCCATGAGGCACAGGGTCAGACTGATTTGCAAATGGCCATGTCTGAACTGGGGTGGCGGAGTGAGCTAAAGAATGATGATGGATTAAACCCAGATCAGTTGACTGGGGGTGAGTGCTTGCAATGTTCAGCACTCCGTCCATCATCCCCTTTGGTTTTGCCTAATACAAGGGGGTCACGGTAGATGGAAACCTTTACCGCATTACGGGGACTAGATGCGCAGGTGCTTTTCGGCCCTGCGCATCCGGCCTGATGATCGTGGTGGCTCATCAGGATTACCATGACCCGGCTAATAGAAGCGCATATGTTTCCCGCGCCCTAGGTTTGCTGGCTGGAGTTCAGTCTCTATCCTGTAAACTGCGGTATTTCCTGCTTCAATCATACATAGTGGTATGCATATGTTGGCAGGATGTTTTGTGAGGTGTGTACCCTATAATTGTTTTACTTGAGTACACTACTTGTAATGAGTGCAATCTAGGGGTAGTTACCCCATTGCCCTGCTTATGGTACATGTGCAATACGGTGCTGTGTTATGCCCTGATGTTATGAGGTGGGTTGATCTGCATCACCTCAGGAAGTTGCATCCATATGTTCTGTAATGGTGGTATGCATATTTCATGGCATGAGATTCCCCTAATATGGACCCTGCTACAAATGTATACAAGGGTGCACTGCTAACTATGTTAATGCCTAATGTGGTTCATGCCTAATGTGATTTATACCTAATGTGATTGATGCATAATGTGTTTATGCTAGGTGCCTTTACCATCAGTTACTGGTTGTTTTGTTACTTACCTGTTCTAATGGTGATGACAGTGGCCCGATTGGCCCTGTAATGTATATAATCCCCTGTAAAGTAAAACCCAGTGCCAGGTGGCATAGTGTATATATGTGATTGCATTCTAATGTGTTTTATGAGTAATACAAAAGCTATTTTTTATATAACCTTGTGTGGGGTTTATTTTGTGGTGTGTGTTAGAACTGGGGGTCTCTAGTTGGCAGAGGTAGGTACCTTTGTCCAAATAGGGACCCTTGCTTCTAGTCAGGGTAAGGGGGATACACTACTAAAATTACCCTGCTCACCCCCTTGGTAGCTTGGCACGAGCAGGCAGGCTTATCTCAGAGGCAGTGTGTAAAGCATTTGTGAACACATACAGTAACCCAGTGACAACACTACAGATGGACACCACACAGGTTGTAGTTTATATAGACTTAACACAAGACCCAAAACGACAAAAATCCACAATACAATACGAAAAATATGACTGTCAATGGTAGAAAATAGTTCAGTTCAAATGCAGGTGGTAAATGCAACACTCTATGTTCAATGTACCTTTGGATGCGTAACGCGATACAAACAAAAGAGTTGCAGGGAAGGTGATGCGTCGGTTCCTTACACGCAAGAACGGTGATGCGTCGGTACCTTGCTCCGGGGGAGGTGATGCGTCGGTTCCCTACTGCTGCGTAGGGGACGGTGATGCATCGGTTCCTTACCGGAGAGGAGGTGATGCGTCGGTTCTTCACTGCGTGGGGAGGTGATGCGTCGGTTTCTTACTGCGCTTCTGTGTCGATGCGACCAGCAGCGCCTCGATGCGATGACGACCCGGTGCAATGAAACAAAATGGCGTCTTCTTCTTGATGCGACAACGAAGGGGGAGATGCGTGCACGCCCGAAGGCCGTGCAGCGACTCGGTGAATCTTCTGAGCCGCGACAAGCCCTGCGACACGCTTCTCCGATGATGCGACAGCATCTGCTGCGACGGCGACACTCTTCTCCGGTGATGCGAGGCGCTTCGGCGATGCGATGGCGACAGCGGCAGCGGCGGCACGCTTTCTCGGCAATGCGACGACAGCTGCTGCTGCGGCGACAAGCTTCTTCTTCGTGATTCACGCTTCCAGCTCCCAGCGACACGCAGTCTCTCAGAAGGCCCAACACAACAGTAGGCACTTCAAATTCCCAGAAATGGAATTCAGGGGAGCTGGTTGGTGAAGTCTTGTTTCCCTGAGACCTCAGCAGGAGGCGAGGTCAATCTTCAAGCCCTTGGAGATTTTCTGCAAGATGATGAAAGTAGTCACAAAGTTCCTTTCTCCTTTCTTTGGCAATCAGGCAACCACTGCAGGCCAATCCCTCAAACAGCACACAGCATAGGGATAGTCTCCTCCTTCACTTTCTCTGGTTCCTCTCCTCAGCAAAGGTTCTTCTTGTTTCCCAGAAGTGATCTAAAATCTTGGGGTCTGGGTCCCAATATTTATACTAACAAATCCTTTGTCCTCTGTAGGCAGAGGGTCCTGTACCTAGTCCAAACCAGTTCTGGGTGCATGTGGGCCAGGGACATCAGACGCACCACAGGAGGCGGAGCCAGCATTGTGGAAGGCAGGCACAGCCCTATTCAGGCCCAGGTGCTACTCTTCCCACCACTCTACATGCAGATAGGTCTATTCAGCCCTGTGCTGACACACCCTGTCTCCTGGAGTCCCCCAGCCCCTGTCACTCACAAACCCAGACATACAATACACAAGCTACCAGAGGCAGGCTGGATGGTTAGGCAAGAAAATTCCTACTTTCTAAAAGTGGTATTTTCAAACACAGAATGTTAAAACCAACTTCACTAAAAGATGTATTTTATCATTCTGAGTTCAGGCATACTAAATTCGTTTTTCTACCATGTTCCCTGGGTCAGTTAGGATTATAAGATGTTATAATCAAACTACCCATTCTGGCCTATGGGGACAGATAGCCTTGCAATAGTGAAAAACGAAATTGGCTGTAATTCACTATCAGGACATGCCACACACATCAGGGCATGTCCTACCTCTTACATACAATGCACCCTGCCCGCAGGCCTACTTTAGGGGTGACTAACATGCAGAAAAAGGGAAGGTTTGGGGACTGGTAAGTGGGTGCACTTACCAAGTCGACATGGCAGTACCAGACTGCACACAGGCTCTGCAATGGCAGGCCTGAGACACGCTTTCCAAGCTGCTCCGGTGGGTGGCACAACCAGTGCTGCAAGCCCACCCGCAGCATTTGATTTACAGGCCCTTGGCACACGCAGTGCACTGTACTATTGTCTGACAGTAAATCAAATAAGCCAATAATGGAGTCACTAATCCATACATCAATTTATCATAGGGAGCACTTGCACTTAAGCACTGATTAGCAGTGGCAAAGTGCCCACAGCATCTAAACCAGCAAAAACAGGTCAACAACAGAGGAGGCATAGCGAAAAAATGGAAGGGAGACCCACGTCAATGGTACCAGGTCTAACACGTGTCCCCTCCAGCTGAAATGTGGGGAGAACTATCCTACCTCTAGGGAGTTCTCATCACTAAGGCGGAAGAATCTGGACAGACCATCAGCATTGGCTTGTTCGGTACCAGGGCGGTGTTCCACCGTAAAGTCCATCCCCTGTAGGGAAATGGACACCTCAACAGCTTTGGATTCTCACCCCTCATCTGCATCAACCATCTGAGGGGCCTGTGGTCTGTCTGAACCCGGAAGTGAGTCCCAAACAGGTATGGTCTCACCTTCTTCAGTGCCCAGACCACAGCAAATGCCTCACGCTCAATAGCACTCCACCTCTGTTCCCGTGGAAGTAACCTCCTACTGATGAAGGCGACAGGTTGGTCTAGGCCCTCCTCATTTAACTGTGCCAGAACAGCCCCTACACCATGCTCTGAAGCGTCTGTTTGAACAACAAATTCTTTTGAGAAGTTGGGCCCTGAAGCACGGGGGCCGTGCACATGGCAGTCTTCAAGGCGTCAAAAGCTCTCTGACAGGTGTCAGTCCAAATCACTCTCTTGGGCTGCTTCCTGGAAGTCAGCTCTGTCAAGGGTGCAACGATGCTGCCATACCCCTTGACAAATCTCCTGTAATACCCGGTGAGTCCTAAAAAGGCTCTCACCTCTGTCTGGGTCTTAGGGGGTTCCCAAGCCAGAATGATATCAATCTTGGGCTGTAGGGGCGCCACCTGGCCGCTCCCAACCTGGTGTCCCAAGTACACAGTTCAAATGCAGGTGGTAAATGCAACACTCTATGTTCAATGTACCTTTGGATGCGTAACGCGATACAAACAAAAGAGTTGCAGGGAAGGTGATGCGTCGGTTCCTTACACCCAAGAACGGTGATGCGTCGGTTCCTTGCTCCGGGGAGGTGATGCGTTGGTTCCCTACTGCTGCGTAGGGGACGGTGATGCGTCGGTTCCTTACCGGAGAGGAGGTGATGCGTCGGTTCTTCACTGCGTGGGGAGGTGATGCGTTGGTTTCTTACTGCGCTTCTGTGGCGATGCGACCAGCAGCGCCTCGATGCGATGACGACCTGGTGCAATGAAACAAAATGGCGTCTTCTTCTTGATGCGGCAACGAAGGGGGCGATGCGTGCACGCCCGACAGCCGTGCGGCGACTCTGTGAATCTTCTGAGCCGGGACAGGCCCTGCGACACACTTCTCCGAAGATGCGACTGCTTCTGCTGCGACACTCTTCGGTAATGCGAGGCGCTTCGGTGATGCGATGGCGACAGCGGCGGCACGCTTTCTCGGCGATGCGACGACAGCTGCTGCGGCGGTAACACGCTTCTTCTTCGTGAGTCGCGCTTCCAGCTCCCAGCGACACGCAGTCTCTCAGAAGGCCCAACACAACAGTAGGCACTTCAAATTCCCAGCAAGGGAATTCAGGAGAGCTAGTTGGTGAAGTCTTGTATCCCTGTGACTTCAGCAGGAGGCAAGCTCAATCTTCAAGCCCTTGGAGATTTTCTGCAAGATGATGAAAGTAGTCACAAAGTTCCTTTCTCCTTTCTTTGGAAATCAGGCAACCACTGCAGGCCAATCCCTCAAACAGCACACAGCATAGGGATAGTCTCCTCCTTCAGTTTCTCTGGTTCCTCTCCTCAGCAAAGGTTCTTCTTGTTTCCCAGAAGTGATCTAAAATCTTGGGGTCTGGGTCCCAATATTTATACTAGCAAATCCTTTGTCCTCTGAAGGCAGAGGGTCCTGTACCTAGTCCAAACCAGTTCTGGGTGCATTCTGCCAGTGCACACCTTCTTCCTTTGTCAATGTGGGCCAGGGACATCAGACGCACCACAGGAGGTGGAGCCAGCATTGTGGAAGGCAGGCACAGCCCTATTCAGGCCCAGGTGCTATTCCTCCCACCACTCTACATGCAGATAGGTCTATTCAGCCCTGTGCTGACTCACCCTGTCTCCTGGTGTCCCCCAGCCCCTGTCACTGACAAACCCAGACATACAATACACAAGCTAGCAAGGGCAGGCTGCATGGTTAGGCAAGAGAATACCTACTTTCTAAAAGTGGTATTTTCAAACACAGAATGTTAAAACCAACTTCACTAAAAGATGTATTTTATCATTCTGAGTTCAGGCATACTAAATTCGTTTTTCTACCATGTTCCCTGGGTCAGTTAGGATTATAAGATGTTATAATCAAACTGCCCATTCTGGCCTATGGGGACAGGTAGCCTTGCAATAGTGAAAAACGGAATTGGCTGTAATTCACTATCAGGACATGCCACACACATAAGGGCATGTCCTACCTCTTACATACAATGCACCCTGCCCGCAGGCCTACTTTAGGAGTGACTAACATGCAGAAAAGGGAAGGTTTGGGGACTGGTAAGTGGGTGCACTTACCAAGCCGACATGACAGTACCAGACTGCACACAGGCTCTGCAATGGCAGGCCTGAGACACGCTTTCCAAGCTGCTCCGGTGGGTGGCACAACCAGTGCTGCAAGCCCACCAGCAGCATTTGATTTACAGGCCCTGGGCACACGCGCTGCACTGTACTAGGGTCTGACAGTAAATCAAATAAGCCAATCATGGAGTCACTAATCCATACATCAATTTATCATAGGGAGCACTTGCACTTTGGCACTGATTAGCAGTCGCAAAGTGCCCAAAGCATCTAAACCAGCAAAAACAGGTCAACAACAGAGGAGGCATAGCGAAAAAATGGAAGGGAGACCCACGCCAATGGTACCAGGTCTAACAGTGTGCCTAGTGTGTCGCTGCTGTGTGAGTGTGTTGCGCAAACGCTTTACACATTGCCTCTGGGATAAGCCTGACTGCTCGTGCCAAGCTACCAAGGGGGTGAGCAGGGGTTATCTTCAGTGTGTAACTCTCTTGCCCTGACTAGAGTGGTGGTTTCCACCTGGCTTAGGCGCTTGCCCTAGCCAACCAGAAATCCCATTTCTAACATTGGTTGTCAGCGGTGAGGCTAGGACTTGCGTTTGCACAGTACCACAGTGACGCATGGTTGCACTACAAAACTCTGCATTTTAGACAATCACGTGTTTGGGGATTTCTCCTGATTTTATTATTTCTCCTTGCAAAAGTCATTTTTTATTGTGTACTCCTGTTGCAGATTTTTACACCTAGGTCTCTTGTGTTGCACTTGTGTCATAGTGGCTTGCCAAAAATTGATTATGCCTTTATTGTAGGTGATCTGTTCAAATACAGTATGTTGGAGTTGAGGGGGTTCTGTGATAAGAGAGATATTTCAGTGAGTGAGTCGGATACCCAGCTAAGCCTCCTGGAAGCCCTGCTCCAATGACAAGAGGATGAATGGAGACGTGAGTACTATGAGGGGAAGAGTGCCCTGTCCGCATACCAAGAGTGTGGTGGGTCTGAGGGTGGCCCGGAAGAGTCTGCACCGGAGGGAGAAAATGACAGGGCAGGGACACCAGTAGATAGTGAGGACCCCATAGAGATGGAGTCCCTTGCTGGCTCCAGTGCCGGGGGCAGTGCCCCATCCCTTTCCCTGTCCCCAGAGGAGTGGGTAGATAGGAGGGAAGAAAGGGAGCACCTGCTGGCTTTGGAAAGGCTCAGGTTAGAGCATGCCAAGGAGATAGTGCAGCTGGGTGTGGAGGAGAAAAAGGCCTTATTGGCTCAGGAGTTGAGACTCAAGGAGTTGGTCCTTGAAGAGAAAAGACTAGAAATTGAGAGGGTCTTAGCGCAAGAGAGGATGGCGGAGGCAGAGAGGGCCTTCGCCAGAGAAAAGCTAGCTCTTGAGGATATGTCTCCTGAGTGTAGTTTTAGTGGTCTGGATTCACCAGTGAGGGTGGGGTCCAGTGGTGGCAGCAGAAGTGAGTCCAGTGTAGGAAGTCCCACTCCCAGAACCCAGAGTGTCGTACCTAGTTCCCAGAAAGAGGGTGTCACACCTGAAGAGGTTCAGGGGCAGTAGGAAGCTGCCTCACCAGTCTTGGGGGGAGTTAGTGGATAAGTGTTGTGATGCACTGGAAGGTTGGGTGATGGGTAGCCCGGTAAACAATTTTGAAGGGCTGTTCAATCTGATTGTCAGAGAGCACATGTTCCGTTGTTGTTTTCCAGGGTTATGCCAACACCTGTTGGAGTGTGAGTTCTCTGATCCCAGGGAGCTTGCACGGGAGGCAGACCTCCGGGTGAGTGCCAGAGGGTCTGAGGAGGCATTGGGGAGTGACCCTAAGATGAGTGGATCAGGTATTTTCCAGCCCAGGGTTGTGGGAAAGGTTCTTAGTAGCCCAGATATGTCCCGGTGTAGTGGGATGGGTGTAGGGACTCACGTCCTGTCTCCGCTGAGAAGGAGTGAGAATGGGATGCGTCCCAAGGTACCAGAAACCCAGTCTCAGGTCCTGGAGGGTTCCCTAAGGGAACACCAGGTGGGGAGCCTAGGCTATACTGGTAGGCCATCTGTTGAGGGGGATCTCCTAGTGTCAGGAGAACTTTATTTTTTATTTTTATTTTGAGAGTTTTATATAGCGCTGGCTAGACCCAGAGGTATCAGAGCGCTTTACATGAGAAGATAATATAACGCAAACATGGCAAACAAGTAGATAAAAAAGATAAAGAAACAACATGTGAAATATACAAAAACAGAATAAATATACAGGTGCAAGAACTATACACTTCAAGTAACTAGGTATATGATGTTCGGGGGGTGGACAGAATCATACTGGACAAAATGTAACATGGTGATTGGAGATCAGGTGCAGGTCACAGGTTAGGACCCCCAATGATAATTGGGCCAAACATGGCGTATAAGTAGATAAAAGATAATGACAACATGTGAAATACACAAATCAAATAGATAAACAAATCAAACAGTTAGATAAACGAATCAAAGATGTTCATGAAATGGACAAATATTACTGGACTAATATAACATGGTGAGATTGGAGATCGAGTGCAGGTCCTAGGTTAGGATCCCCAATAATAATTGAGGAGGTGGATTTTGAGGTCTTTTTTTAAGCTGAAATAGGAGGGGTTGCAGCGCAGGTTTTTTGGGAGGGCATTCCAGATGATAGGGGCATTCCCAGAGAAGGAACGTGATTGGGTGGCTTTCTTTTTATGCAGTGGTGGTATAAGGAGGAGCGAGTTGGTGCTTCTCAGGGGTCGTGGTGGTGCCCGCAATGAGGAGTTTTTAGAGAGGTACTGTGGAGTGTTTTGGTGGAGGACTTTATGAGTGATGCAGGCAGTTTTGTATGCAGATCTGCCTTCGATAGGGAGCCATTTAAGAGATTTGAGAGCCGGGGATATGTGATCGAAGCGTTTGCAGTCTGTAATGAGCCTGGCGGCAAGGTTGAGCACAGCTTTGATTGGAGCAAGGTGGACCTTGGGGATTCCGTTGAGGATAGCGTTACCATAATCAATACGTGAAAGAACAAGTGACTGAACTACAAGTTTAAAATCATCGGTGGGTATAAAGGGTTTGATTTTCTTGAGGTGACGGAGAGTGAGGAGGGCTCCTGTAGCAGAGTTTTTGATGTGGACGTTAAGGGTTAGGGTGTTGTCGATAGAAATACCAAGAGATTTGACGGAGTTGGACAAGGTGAATGAGCAGTTGAGTGCGTTAAAGTCCGAGATCCATGATTGAACGGGGAGCGGGTTGTTTTTAGTGGAGAAGAGAATGATTTCAGTTTTATTAGGGTTAAGTTTGAGATGATTGGAGTGGAACCAGGTTTGGATTTTGGTGAGGGTGTTGTTCAGGTGTAAGATGTCGGCATGAGTTTTAATCTTGTAATAGATTTGGGTGTCATCGGCGTAGAGGTGGTAGTTGATGCCTGCTTGTTTAAGAATGAGGGTGAGGGGTTCCATAAAGAGGTTAAAGAGGGAGGGAGAGAGAATAGACCCTTGGGGGACTCCAAGGAAGACGGGAGAGGGGTTAGAGAGACAGTTTTGAATTTTGATTTGCTGAGTTCGGTGTTGTAGGTAGGAGACGAACCATTTGTAGGCAGTATCATTGAGGCTGAAACGGGTCCTAAGCACATTGAGTAGGGCTGAATGGTTGACTGTATCGAACGCTGCGGAGAGATCAAGGAGGATAAGAAGGCAGGTCTCGCCATTATCAAGTGAGTGGTGGATGTCATCGACGACATTGAGCATTGCCGTTTCGGTGCTGCAGCCTTTCCTGAAGCCTGATTGAAAGGGATCAAGTAGGTTGAAGTTTTCGATGTGTTTGTCTAGTTGTAGTAGGACACATTTTTCAAGGACCTTTGAAAGAAGTGGGAGGTTAGTGATGGGGCGGAGATTGTTTAGGTCATTGGGGTCAGCATTGGGGTTTTTGATTATGGGAGAGATTTGTCCAAATTGAAGGGAGGTGGGGACACAGACAGTGGAGAGAGAGGTGTTGATGATTGTGGTCCAGTATGGGGTGATGATGTGCTTAAGGGCAGGGCAAGGTTAGAGGGTAAGGGGTCTTTTGTGTGGGAGGACGGTTTAAGATTACCAATTATTTTAAGGACTTCTAGCTCAGTCACGGGGAGGAAGTTGAGCAGGGAGGCATTGTTCTTTAATTGTGAGTTAGGGGAGTTGGTTTCCGGAGAGGTAGCAGGGTCAGCTGGTCGAGGGGATGTGGGGTAGGCATTAGAGGTGAGGACGGGTTTGCATTGGGAGTTGGAGGGGAGCTGTGTGGAGCGGAAGGATTGATCAATTTTGGCTATTTTTTCTGAGAAGAAGTGGGAAATTTCTTCACATCTGGCTGAGGAGGCGGTCAGATTAGGAGGTGCGGGGGAAGTTTGGTTACGAATGATTTTGAAGAGTTCCCTAGGTCTGTTTTTGGCATGATCAAGTTGAGTGCGGAAGAAGGAGGCCTTTTCCTTGAAGATGTGTTTTTGTATGTGGATCTAGCATGTCTGAGGAGTGCAAGATGGGCGGGAGAGGGATGGTGTCTCCACGTTCTTTCCGACAGTCTGAGTGACCGTCTTTCGTTATTAAGCTCGGTATTAAACCAAGAGTTGGAGGGGTGGTTCTTTGGTTTTTGAGTTTGGGCGGGGCTAGTTGGTCAAGAATTCCAGTGACAGTATTGTTAAAGTGTTCAGTGAGCTCATTGGCATTTTGTGAGGGGGAATGAGCAGAAGTTGAGCTTGGAGTTTAGACTCAAGAACACCCGGGGGGATATGTTTTAGATTTCTGGTCAGTTTCTTAGGTCTGTTAATTTTGGAGGTGGGGAGATTTGCATTGGTAGCAATGGTGAACAGTATAAGGTGATGGTCGGACTAGTCAATGGGTACGATATTGGTCACGGAGGCCAGATCTTCATTGGAAAGAATGGCGTCAAGGATGGCTCCTTGGGTGTGTGTCGGGGACAGGCATAGTTGTTTGAGTTCATTGATCTCAAGTAGATTGGTGAGGAGGGGGATAGTGGGATCATCTGTATCATTCCAATGGAGGTTGAGATCCCCAAGAAAGAGATTTTTTGAGTTGGATAATGAGGATTGTGTCAGGAGCTCAGATAAGTCCTCGATGAAGGGCTGGGGGGGGGCCTGGAGGGCGATAGATGTTGTGTAGACGAATTGGGTGGGAGTTTTGGGTTGTCAGTTCAGCTTCCAGGTATTCGCAGGAGGAGTAGCCAGAATTATTGACAAGGGATAGCTGAAGTTCATTTTTAAAGATAATGGCTAGATCACTCCCAACTCTGTCAGGTCTATCTTTTCTCAGAATAGAGTATCCCGGGGGGAGAGTAGGTCAAGTATGCTCGTTGAATGGTCTTTGAGCCAGGTTTCTGTGAGGAATGCAATGTCAATGGATTCACTCAGGATAGTTTCCGAAATTTCCGTGGCATGTTGGACTGCATGGAGCGACAGTTGACAAGCATACATGTAAGTGGTGTGGGGTTGCTTATGATGGGTGGGCAAGTGTGGATCGACGTGAGTTGAGGCGGTGGTCTGGGGGAGGCGGGGGAGGAGGGGATTCTATTAGTGCCTAAGATAACAAGGATGTGGGAGTAGGGGAGTGGAGAATTGGCGGTTGGTAAGCTAGGAAGGTAAGAGTTGCATAGGTCGGAGAGGTCGGACGGGGAGAGATGGTTCGAGGTGCGGTGAGGTCTATGTATACGGCAGCAGAGAGGAGTTGATCTCCAATAATTGTGTTTGGTGTTAGGGATTTTCGGGGAGGGATTTTTGGGGGGATTTTTGGGGGGGATTTTTGGGCAGGGCTGGGTGGGGATTTTATGGTGAGGGAGGGTTCTGGAGCTGTGGGAGATAAAGTCTTTCTTGAATTGAGAGAATTTAGTAATCAAATTAGATAGGTCAAGTTTGATGTTGTGTAGGCTCTGGGCAATTAATGTGAGGGGAGGTAACGAGGGGGGGTGGTCTGGGTTAGTTACGGAGGGTGTATTGATGTGTGTGGGTGGAGATAGGGAAGTGAGTGTGGAATGAGGGGTGACGGGGCTGTTAGGTGTGAGGGGTTCGGTAATCAAATTGGATAGGTCAAGTTCAGTGTTATGTAGGCTCGTGTCAATTGGGGTGGAGGGGGGTACTGAAGGGGCATGGGCGGGGGGTAGGGAAAGATCTGGGTTAGTTGCAGAGGGTGGACTGATGTGAGAGGGGGGATAGGGTAGTGGGAGTGGAGTGAGAGGTGACGGGGCTGTTAGATGGGAGGGGTTCAGTAATCAATTTAGATAGGTCGAGTTCACTGTTGTGTAGGTTCGGGGCAATTAGGGTAAGGGGAGGTATTGAAGGGGCGGGTGGAAGGGAATGATTTAGGGGTAGGGAGTGGTCTGGGTTAGTTGCGGAGGGTGGACTGAGGTGTGAGGGGGGAGATAGGGACATGAGGTTAAGAACTTCAGGAGATGTGGTCAGAGAGGATAAAAGGGCATAGAGTGAGTGGAGAGCGGATATGTAGGGGTGGGGGGTTGTGTATTTATCGGGGTTGGGATAAAGGATTGGGAGGCAGAGTTAGGAGGGCCTGAAGGGGCAGGATAGGGGGGATGGGGAGGAGATGAGGGTGTACAGGATGGGTAGGAGGAGGGGGTGAGGAGTTGTGTTAGGGGATTGAGGGGCAAGGACGGTGGAGTACGTGAGTAGTTGGGTAGGGGGGGAGAGGTTGTGGGGTCAGGCAGAGGCGGGGTTGTGGGAGGGGAATGATAAGTAGATGGTAGGGATTGGGGGCAACCGTTTTTAGTGCAGGGGTCCGAGGAGTGTGAGTTCCGGGTGTTAGGTGGAGAGAGGAAAATTAGAGGGGGATGAGAAATAGGTAATGTTGGTTGGGGGATGTCATTTGCTGTAGTGAGGTCCAGGGAGGGTGATGGTGAAGTCGATTGTTGGAGGATGGTGTTAGCTGGATGGTTGCGGGTGGAGGTGAAGTGAGGGGAAGGGGGAGGGAGCGGTTGGAGGGTGTTATTCAGTAGGGGAGAAGGAGTGTTAGGCGCTGAGTGGTCAAGGCGGAGAGACATAATGCTGAAGTGGTGTTCGAAGATGGAAAGGTGGGATACCGTGGCTTGTATGAGGATGTTACCTGTTTTGAAGATGGAGATATCCATATCACCAAGAAAGGCTGGGGAGGGAGTGGTGGATATTTTGAATCCATTTGGTATTTTGATTGATTTAGAGATTGGGAGGTGTTGTAGGAAGATGCTTTTCCATTTGGAAGGACGTTTGGAGTAAAATATGTAGTTGGTTATAATGGGGGAGGTGAGGCTGAGGTAGTTATCAACAATGAGTGTTTCAGGGTTACGGATGAGGAGTTTATGTTTGAAGTTTTTCTTGGCATGTTTGGAGAGATTGGGGGGTAGAGAATGGTCCATGAGTTGGGGCCATGTTTGGAGAGAGTAGGGTCCTGGGGGTGATGGTCAATGCTGTGAGGGGGCATGTTGGGTAGACGTGAGAGGAAGAGAGAGTGGGGAGAGGGAGGTTAAGGAAATGGGGGTAGAACAGGAGATGAGGATTGGGAACCAGGGGGTGCACTGGGAGAGTGGGAGGTAGAAGTAAGGGGGCTAGACAAGGAATAGGGTATACAGGCGAGGAATTATAAATCGACTAAAAGGAGCAGATAAAATAGATAAACAAAATTATATTGACAGCATGGAGCAAATCTAATATATAAGCAGTCGGCACAAATGGAGCAGCTCAGTATACCAGCAGCAAAGTTTGCAAACAAATAGATAAACAATCGGCAAGTACGCGCAGATCAGTAGAAGACAGCAACAAAGCTTACGAGGGCGTGGAATGTCTAAATTAGAGAGGGACTGCCATAATAGAGGGTAATACAAAAATAGAATAAAAATATAGAAAGAGTTAGGGGGACATATGAATAAATCAGTGAGCCAAGAAAATACTAAGCGGTAAAAATGTTTGAGTGAGAAGAATAGAGACAACAATCAATAGAAACAATTTGAAAGGGAATACCTGAAGGAAAGCAAGATAGTAAGCGATAAAAAATTAGAATAAGAGGATAGAGTTGACAATCAATAGAAACAACAACAATACTTGCGAGGGCGAGGAAGTTCAGATGTCTGGGGCAGTAAATCAGGTCAATTCCCAAGTGAGTCTCCCCATTTTTTTTTTAAAGTTTTTTTTTTTTATCAGTTGCTTTGTCTGTAGTGGCCCAGGTTTCTATGAAGTGAGTAAGGGGGGCAATTCCCCTTATGTTCTGGACTCCTGTGCCTTTCTTCACCCCGCTTTGGAGTATTAGGGGAGTCAAACGATGATGGGCGCTGCCGTGGATCTGAGTGGACCCTGATGGGTGGGAGTCTCAGCAAATATATCCCCAGGTTAGCTCAATGTTCCTGCATCAGAGGTCAGAATCACAAGGTAGCTTTTAGATTCAAATTATGTCCACAGGAGGGAGCTCTAAGCTTGACAGTAAACAACAGGTAAAGTAGCTCCAAGGACCTGTAGAAAAACCGGGCTGAACAAGAGTAGCCTTCAGTACTATTTTTATTTTATTTTTTTGCTCCAGTGGAGGGCGGGGGTGGCAAGTTATTGTGCTCCGGTCGAAGGTGGGGGGTGGCAAGGCTAGATATACGGGATTTAAAACCCTAAGTTTATCCCGAGCCTTTACCAGCTTAGGAGAGCTCCTCTCCTACGACGGCCGTCTTAGTAAACACAAGATGATCGCCATCTTGTGATCATAGCCAGTCCAGAGATAAAGTGGAGGTTAAGGGCCTTGGGGACCCTGCCGTGCAATATGGGTCAGACCATTGTGTGAATCAAAATAGGGAGGGCTAGTCCTGCCTCCCTTTGACCGGAGCTCAGGCTGTTAAGGATTGCTGTGGGAAATTAAAGTTGTTTTGTGGTACAAAAACACGGGTGCCATTTGGTAGTAGTGAAACTTGGTGAAGAGGGGTGGGGGACATCATATTTATCGGCCAAAATGGAGGGCGCTCCTTTAAAGAAACGAGGCGATAGCTCAATAATCAGATGCAGAGACGTTAAACAGTAGACCCCTGGATCTTAGTCAGCTCGAATCAGCTGTGTATCGAAGGGCGGGGCACAGTCGAGAGCGGCCCGGAGGGGTGCGTGAACCATGCACTCTAGCATGGGAAATAGCACGCCCAAGCCTCCTGGAAAGAGCCCATAAAGGACCTGCCCCGTCATAATCAAGCGTGGTCCGGTACCGGAGCCAACAATAGTTCAGGACGTGGTGAAGCGAAGAGAAAATAAATAAATAAAATAATCCGCCGGTCAGCGAAGGCGGTTGATGGATCAAGCCAGCCAAAGTGCGCGCTCAAATAAACCCCAACGAATTATCGGCTGATTACGATTTTCTCATCTCCGATAGTTGCAGATCGGGAGGGGGGAGGATGTCAGCCAGTCAGTCGGAGGCGGACAGCCGGAGGGAACCAAAAACAAGAGTAAAAAGCACGGGGGCATCCCGCCCGAAGGACACAATACCAGCCGAACTACTCCCGGGCATCCACGGCGCGAATCCCACTCAGCGGCCTATGGACGCACTAGTCAGGGAGAGAAGCGCAGCCCCAATGAGTCTGTAGCCGCCATCGGTTTCTCCCAGTGACCACTAGTCTCTCCCAGGGCGCGAGTCCCACTCGGCCGCCCGTGGTCAGACCAGCCGGGACGAGATGCAGATGTCCAGGAGACTCCCCAGCGGCCACTGGTCCCTCGTCGACCACTGAGTTCACCTGATAATCAGAGGAGTTCCAGACTCAGCCAGGCAGGCTGAGGAGGGTCACGATAGCTTCTGGTCACCCGGCTTCGGAGCGGGAGGTTGGGGACCATTTCAGCCACTTCAGCCAGCCACTACGGATGCCATCGGTCACTCCCGGGTCACGGAGCTCCTTGGATCAGTGGAGGCGCTCCTTACCAGACCAGACAGTACAAGTGGGATCCCTGTCTTCACAGCTAACCAGGCTGCGGTGTTGGAAGGAGGAGAGCCCCTCAGCCAGCCACGCAGGCGGTCGCAGGAGGAGGTCGGTCATCCGTCTTGAGGCAGGCAAGTTGGTGTATCAAGTTCGCGAATTTGCTGTAGTACTTTGACGTTGACGTTGTTTTTGCCTTTAGCTATAGGTATAGCGATATCTTCAGGATCCTCGGGTCGGGCCTGAAAGTCAGGGTTCAGCCCAGCTAAAGAACTTGGAGCGTCTGTAAGTGGAGCTCCATCAGTTCTGGTGTCTGGCGGTGCTGCTCCTGAGTGCGGTGCTGCTCCTGAGTGGAGGGTGCAGGAGTCCAGATGGGGGAGTGAAAGGGGGAGAGAGTCCCCAGTGGGAGAACCAGTGGGTCAGGGGCCAGCCAAAAAGGCTGAGCCTCCTAGGAGTGACCATGGTGACACCACTTCTGTCCTGGGGGGTCTTCACGCACTGTCAGATGGACAGGGGTCGGGAGATCAGTGCCAGGCAGACTGTCACGCAACACAGGAGGTATGTGTTACCCTTGGGGGGACATGCGTGCTCCCCAGGGAATCCTGGTGTGCCAGGCAGGTGCTCAGCCGCAGGGTTTAGTCCCTGGGTTGGAAGGCCAGGTTCAGGTTCTGTCTGACCTGGAGGGAAGGACGTCTGTAAGCAGTGTCCTGACCGGTTTGTCTTCTGGTGGTACCGCTCAAGGTGGGTGGGTGCAGAACTCTGGAAGGGGGTGCAGAGGGAGGGAGTCCTTGCCTCTGACCCCGGTTCAACCGCAGGGTTTAGATCCTGGGTTGGGAGGCCAGATTCAGGTTCCGCCTGACCTGGAGGGAAGGACATCTGTAACCAGTGTCCCTACCGTTTTGTCTGCTGGGGGTACCACTCCAGGTGGGAGGGTGCAGAACTCTGGAAGGGGGTGCAGAGGGAGGGAGTCCTCACCTCTGACCCCGGTTCAACCTGATGGTTTAGATCCTAGGTTGGTAGACCAGTTGCAGGAGAGAGGTCCTGAACTGGTGAGAGAATTGTGTAGGAGGGTTGATTCCAGCATCCTGACAGTTTTTGGTTCTGAGGGTGCCTCTCCTAGGAGGAGAGTGCGGAACCCAAGAAGGAGAAGTAGGGGGAGGAGAGCATCGCCAGAGACCTCTGGTCAGCCTGAGGGTGAGGACCCTAGGTTGGAGGATCAGTGGCAGTTTAGAACTACACTGATGAGAGGTAGAGTGGAGAATGGGTATTATGTACCTGGGGCTACTGCCCCCTACTCTGTGAGATGGCAAGGACCAGAGACATCTGGATGGCCTAGGGCCTGGTCCTGGCCGTGGACAGCTAGGGAGTTCCAGTGGGGTAGCTTAGTTGGTCCTGGGAGCTTTGACAGAGGGAACCACATGGGTTCAGATTGGCGTAGAACTGGAGTGTGCCCCTGCAGTTGCGGGCCTGCGTCCGTGTTTATCGCTCCAAGCAGGGAAGCCCATCAAGGTAATGATTAATCTACCCTGGCTTTTGGCTGGAAGGGGGTTGTGTTGGACTTGGCCCTTTTTGCAGGGTCATCCCTGAACTTTTTGCCTTCCTCCTGGTATTTTTTCTGACCTGGTGTTGGTGGTTTTAGGACTCTGGGCACTTTATCACTGCTGACCAGTGTAAAGTGCATGTTCTCTCTATGGTAAAACACGGTAAGATTGGTCTACACCTATTTGGCGTATTTAATTTACCTATCAGTCCCCAGTAAAGTGGTATCTCATATACCTGGAGCCAGTAAATTAAATGCTACTGGTGGGCCTGCAGCGCTGATTGCGCCATCCGCCAAAGTAGCCGTTCAAACCTGTCTCAGGCCTCTGCCATTGCAGTGCCTGCGCGTGCAGTTTACTGCCGCTGTGACGTGGCACATAAAGTGGGTGCCACGTCTGTGACTCCCCTTTTACTACATATCAGTCACTCCTAAGGTAGGCCCTAGCTAGCCCTATGGGCAGGGTGCATTGTAGGTAAAAGGTAGGACATGTGGCTTAACTGTGTGGCATGTCCTGGTAGTGACAAACGTCCATTTTGGTTTCTCACTACTGTGAGGCTGCCCTCTCATAGGAATGCATTGGGGATTCCCTGTTATGTGCTTCAGTGGTAATTCCTGATCTGAGGGGAGTAGAGTGGTCAAGTTTGGTATGTTTGGAATAGTGGTAATAAATGCTGCGCAATGGTGTTCGCAGATTTATTATCACTATTTTAGAAATGTCACTTTTAGAAGTGGGAATTTCTGTGTGCTATGTGTCTTTGTGCCTGCCTGATGTGTATTGCATGTCTGGGTCTGGAGTGACAGGGGCTGGGTGAGTCAGCGCTAGGCTGAATGGGCCTGATCTGCATTTGGAGGGGTGGGAGAAGTAGCACCTGGGACTGAATAGGACAGGGCCTGCCTAACACAATGCTTGCTCCGCCCCCCGTGGTGTGTCTGGGGCCAGGACCTACACTGACAAAGGAGGGTGTTGTGCAAATGTGTAAATTCCCCCCAGAACTGGTTTGGACCGGACAGAGAGCCCTGTGCCAGGAAGAAGAGCAAAGACAAATGTGATATAAATATTGGGGCTGTAACCCCATGTAAAGGGCTGCTGTGTGCTGATGTGGAACTGGTAGCCGGCAGGCTGCTGGACTGCCAGGAGGAACCACCAGGGGACTGGGCTGCTGGGAGGGCTGACCTGCTGCCTGTTGGGCTATGGGAAGGACTACCACCCTGCCTGGAGAACCCCTGCGCTGGCCTACCTGGGGATACCTTTCTGGTGTGCCCCTGTGAACTCCTATGACTCTGGAGGCTTGGCACAGGGCTGACTGCTGTGCTTTATACCTTGCCCAGGACCTGGGCTGAGAGCGCTGGATTTATTGAAAACCCCCCTCCCCTTTTGCTTGGGAGAAATTTTTTGTCTGCCCGGTTCTAGGGCCATCGCGCCTCCGTAAACCGCAAAAGGAGTGATATTCTGGCCGAGGGGTGCCGATCTCAGAGGCAGCGCAGCCGCTGATGAGCAGCCGTGCCTCAAAACCAGAAGTCAGGCAACGAGAGCCTGACCGTGGGCGGGGCTCCCGTGAGGGAAGGGAGAGCCCCGCGTGTTGCCAAAGCAAAGGAGAAGTCTGTGCGGCGTGCACAGCCCGACACCAACCAGAGGGGGTCGCAGAGGAGTCCAGAGATGCATCTGGACTCCTGAGGCTGCGGGGAAGTGGGAGACCGGATCCGGAGGGGACAGCTGCCTCAAGAACCCAGCGAACGTGTTGCAGCGAGGAGGGACACGCTGGGAGGATCCCTGCTGGGATCGGAAGAGCCGAAGTGTGGGCTTGGCTGGCTTCTGCACCTCCCAGGTACGGGCAGCTGCCTGGAGGCCATGATCGTGGGAGAAGGACTGGGTGAGCTCTCCCCGCATTGGCCCCTGTCTTGCAATTGCATTGGTAGTTAAAGGGGGGATTGCCGGTGTTCAGACCCGAGCGGTATCAGCATTTCCTTACTGCACTCCTCGCAGTTATAAGCACGATCCCCGAATTGCGGTGCATAATACAAGGGGGTCACCGTAGATGGAAACCTTTACCGCATTACGGGGACTAGGTGCGCAGGTTCTTTTCGGCACTGCGCATCCGCCCTGATGATCGTGGTGGCTCATCAGGATTACCATGACCCGACTAATAGAAGCGCAGATGTTTCCCGGGCCCTAGGGTTGCGGCTGGAGTTCAGTCTCTATCCCGTAAACTGCGGTATTTCCTGCTTCAATCATACATGGTGGTATGAATAAGTTGGCAGGATGTTTTATGAGATGTGTACCCTATAGGTATTTTACTTGAGTACACTACTTGTAATGTGTGCAATCTAGGGGTAGTTACCCCATTGCCCTGCTTATGGTACACGTGCAATACGGTGCTGTGTTATGCCCTGATGTTATGAGGTGGGTTGATCTACATCACCTCAGGAAGTTGCATCCATATGTTCTGTAATGGTGGTATGCATATTTGATGGCATGAGATTCCCCTAATATGGGCCCTGCTACTAATGTATACAAGGGTGCACTGCTAACTATGTTAATGCCTAATGTGGTTCATGCCTAATGTGGCTTATACCTAATGTGATTGATGCATAATGTGTTTATGCTAGGTGCCTTTACCAGCAGTTACTGGTTGTTTTGTACTTACCTGTTCTAATGGTGATGGCAGTGGCCCGATTGGCCCTGTTATGTATATAATCCCCTGTAAAGTAATACCTAGTGCCAGGTGGCACAGGTTATATATGTGATTGCATTCTAATGTGTTTTATGAATAATACAAAGACTATTTTTTATACAACCTTGTGTGGGGTTTCTTTTCTGGTGTGTCTAGTGTGTCGCTGCTGTGTGTGTGTGTTGCGCAAACGCTTTACACATTGGCTCTGGGATAAGCCTGACTGCTTGTGCCAAGCTACTAAGGGGGTAAGCAGGGGTTATCTTCAGTGTGTAACTCCCTTGTCCTGACTAGAGTGGTCATTTCTGCCTGGCTTAGGCACTTGCCCTAGCCAACCAGAAATCCCAATTCTAACAATTATGCATCTTCTGCCGGTGTCAACTGTCAAGTCCTGTTAGACTTGGCTTTTTCAGCGTGTTTACCCCCAGACGTTTAGCTTTTTGGCCTCCTGTTTTGGCCCTGTTTTTGGTGTTTTTAGGACTCTGGGCACTTTACCACTGCCATTCAGTGCTAAGGTGCATATGCTCTCCCGTAAATGAGTTAGTGTTTCCATGTTTGGCTTATTTGATTTACTACTAAGTTCCTAGTATAGTTCACTGTGTGTGCCCAGGGCCTGTAAATCAAAAGCTGCTAGTAGGCCTGCAGCACTGATTGAGCCACCCACACAAGCAGCCTTTGAAAGGGTTCTCAGACCTGCCACTGCAGTGTCTGCGCGCAGTTGTGGCTGCCATGCCGACTTGGCAATTGCACCCACTTGCCAGGTCCTAACCTTCCCTTTTCTTACATATAAGACACCCATAAGGTAGGCCCTAATACCCTTGTGGGCAGGGTGCCGTGTATGTGAAAGGTAGGACATGTACTAGTGTGTGTGAGACAGGTCCTGATAGTGAAATACAGTGCATTTCGTTTTTCACTATGGAAAGGCTATCTGTCCCATAGGATAGAATGGGAGATACTTTGTAACCTCTTACAAGTAGAACTTCCCATTGGGACAAGATGGAGAAATGGAGTTTAGTGTGCCTGAACTCAGAATCTAAAAATGCATCTTTTAGTAAAGATGATTTTTATGTACTGTGTTTGAAAATACCACTTTCAGAAAGTGGGTATTTTCTTGCTTAGCCATTCTGTGTGCCACTGCTGAGTTGTGGATTGACTGCCTGGCTTTGGAGTGACAGGAACTAGGTATGTGCATTCACTCTAGACACCCCTTTGGGAGGGGGGGGGGTTTAGGCGTGTCCTGCCTTTCCTGGATGAGTTACGGCTGGGCTGAATAGACATGGGCTGCATTCAGGGAAGTGGGAGGAGTTTCACTAGCGCCTGAATAGGCCAGGTCTGCATTTAGAATGATGGGAGGAAATTTCCCTTGCACCTAAATAGGCCCTGTTCCCTTGCACAATGCTGTCTCCACCTCCTGCTGGGAACCTGGGCCAGAGAGGACAGAACTGGTTTGGACTAAACTGATAGACTTTTGCCACAAGAGAACAAAGAAAAATGTGGTATAAATATTGGGGCCCACCCGAGAACTTTAGATTACGCTGAACTAAGGAACCTGCCAGGAAGAAGAGCTGGAAAAGCTGTCAGGAGGAACTACCACTTTGCTGCTTGCCCTGCAGTGTTGGCCTGCTTCTTGCTGCTTCTGTCTTGTGCAAGAAAAGGACTGGAGTTTAATTTTGTCATCCAGCTGTTAGAGTGTTCTCCAAGGGCTTGAAGTAGAGCTTGCCTCATCTTGGAAGCCCCAGGGAGATACAAGACTTCAGAGAACTATTTTGGGAACAAGAAGATTGCCAAGAAGAAGAGCTGGAGAAGTTGTGAGGAGGAACTATTACTTTGCTGTGTGCTTTGCTGTGTTGGCCTGCAGTGGCTGCTTCTGTCTTGAGCAGTTAAAGGACTGGACTGAACTTTGTGCAACTTCTTTGTGTGAGTTTCTCCAAGGGCTTGAGGTAGATCTTGCCCCCTGTTCAAGAAGTCTCAGGAACAGCAAAGACTTCAAGTTCATCTGCTACCGGCACTGGGAACTGTGTGTTTTGTGCTGCAACAGAAAAAATAGCAACCCGATGCTGTCACCGACGCCGCTGCAGACTCCGTGTCCTGAATGCACTGCAGAGGGCACCGCCGCACTTCGCACTGCAACCCTGGTCTCATCGACGACACCACCCGATGCTGCCACCGAGCCACTGCTTGCACCACGACCTGTGGGCAGTGCACTCTGCACCACCTTTCTTCACACCACCGCTCTGATATCACCGACGATGCTGCTCGATGCTGACACAGACGCCGCTGCTTGCACAGTGATTCGAGGGCATCGCTCATAGGTTACACGACACACCGTCCTCATCCCCCGCTGCAGCCTTGGCCTACAGACGCCGGTGTCATCGACTCCAGTTCGTCATCCAACAACAGAGTTTCTGCAACGACGATGCCGCATCGATTCGCACCACAGCCCTGGTCTCACCGATGCCGCTGGACGACCATCACCGAACCGCTGCCTGCACCGTGACCTGAGGGCACTTCATGCCGCACCGCTAAACTTCACACCTCAGCCCCAACACCTGCCAATGCGGCGCTCCAGACTTCAATCGTGAGGAGTTTGAGCTGTAACGTGTGTGACTTCAAGGTCCCGACGACACCTGCATGGCCTCCGGAACTGACGCCTCCAGACACCGGCTCTTTGGGCCTCAAAGACAGGTCGCCATGCCCTGCATTTCTAAAGGTACTGTTTTGCGGGTCTTCCCAATGTCATAGATGGCCTGCGATGCCGCGGTCAGCCAGAACTGTTTGGATTTGTTGTTCACAACTCCATGATAGCCCTGGACGGAGCTATTGACTGTATTTAAAGTCTATTTTTGAGTATTGATATTTCTGAGAACTGTACAGTGTATTTTCTTTATCATTTTTAGTCTTTTTTGCAGAGATAAAATATTGGTTATTTTTCTAAAAACTGGTGTAGTGTCCTTTTGTGGTGTTTTCACTGTATTACTGTTGGTTATGTGCAAATGCTTTACACACTGCCTCTGAGATTAGCCTGACTGCTCGTGCCAAGCTACCAAGGGGGTGAGCAGGGGTTATTTTAGGAGTGTATCCCCCTTGTCCTGACTAGGAAGAAGGGTCCCTACTTGGACAAAGGTGCAAACCATTGCCAACTAGAGGCCACCAGTAGAGACCCCCAGTTCTAACAAGTTCACATTAAAAATGCTTTATTTAAGCAATGCTAAATATGATTTAGATTTGCAGCATGGTGCAAAGGTGAGTGGTGTTTTCAGTGATGTTTGTACTCAATCCACATCCTCCAGAACAAATTGTTATGCTAGAAAGCCACCCATCAGTCAATCATGTAGTATGCATACTTTCAAAGAACTATATCTAATCAAACATAGAAATATCATGTGATTCACCTTTATGCCCATTGGTTGGGCCTTTTTCATATGGTGCTAGAATTCTACATAAAGTGAGGTCATGCTAGTTTGTGGAAGATTAGCTCACTTGGAATACCAGGGAAGTTTGCACTGTTCCTTCTCTGATACAGTTGCTCTGCATAGATTATCAGGGAATTTGTACCATATGAAACAGTGCTATTTCTACACTGTTCTCATTTCAGCTATTACGGTAAAAATCCTTTTACATGAAAAAGTTGATTGACAATGTCTATTGCGCCCGTTTTCATTGTGTACCACACCTTTATAACTGTCAAGAGAACTGTGCTATAATTTAGTTAATCTGGTTATCGATCTCTAATCATATTTGAGTGACACAGTGGGAAAAGACATTATTTGCTTAATTTACATCAAATAGCTTCCCTCGTGTCTGTTTGCCACATGACAGTCATGCGCTAAATTAAACTGTCTCTTGCAAGAATTTGCAGAGACAGATTAAAAAAACTTTGTATAATGGTTGAGTGACATCTAAGCCACTGCGCATTCTTTACACAACAATCTAGTGAAACCCAGAACATCCAGTACTCAATAGCCATTTTAGAAAAAAGGCACAATTTTAGTCCCATAGGATTACTTCTGCATTTTCAGTACATTCCAGACATTTTTCGATGTAAAAAAATAATCCAAGACCCGTATTACAGAACTGCACTGTGGTATTACAAAAGGGGCAGCAGATGCTTGTGCGGACACTTCTGTAATACAAATAGCGCTGGCACACATGTAGCACCGGCGATATTGCGAGAGGGTGTTCCCTCATTTGCATGGGGCGTGCCGCAATGCAAATGAGGGAATCTCCTTGCCTCTGCGCCATATTACAGAAGTAGGCTCAGAGGCAAATGTGCCTTTGGAGGTGCACATTTTCAGTGCGCCTCCTAAGAGCAGCCCTCTGGAGGGGACAAAGGGGAACCCATGGACCCCCAGACATCCCCTTGCAGGAGGCTACAGTCACTCACTGCACCTGTCTACAAGAGGATCTCTCTCCCCACTTCAAAGTGCAGGAGGGCTGCCGCCTACACAGAGAAACACGGAGCAGCTTTTAAACAGTTGCTCTGTATTTGTCTTGAATATGCTGCCCTAGGGGCAGCGCTAGTTCGGGACTGCCCTAAGAGTATCACATTCTTCCTAATAGGGCACACTTTCCATGTTTACACCCAGTGTACCTGCTTTAAGGTGTGCCCTGTCTGTAATGGGGCCCCAAGAGTACTCCTGATATTTAAGGAAGGCTTGAATAAACACAAACATTTAGTGCATGAATGTAGTGAATGGTATCCAAGGGAGGAAAAGGACTGCAAAATCATAGTGAATACCATAAAAATATGGCTTTGATGGTAGTCACTGTCATTTACTTTGCACCCAACCAGAAATGTAAAAAAAACTTCTTCCTTACATTTACATGTGTGAAAAGAATCATGTCGCCAAATTATCTGAATTTTTCTTGTGCACATATCCCTTTTGCGTGCAATTGAATTGGAATTTGTGTGAAATGCTACTACTGATAATACCATCCAGAATCATGGGATTTTACATATTTAGTATGGGAAAATATCTACCGGTTAGGTGGTTTTTCTAAAGCAGTACTTTTATAGTTTGGGTTGGACATATCAATATTCCATTGGAAAGAGAGTAGTGAATGAGTCATCAATTGGCATACTTTTCACACCCACGAGGTTGTAAATTTGCAAGTAAACAGGAACATTTTGACTGGGCAATGCCAACCTGAAAACACACATAAATGTCTTTCTACAAAAGGAGCAAAAGTGTTGAGAGTTGGACAGGTTTGACAATGCCCTCATACTTGATGGATATTTCATGCATGTTGCTGCAGTATGTTCATCTGTGGACAAACCGCAGAAATGTAAGTTGAGATCAGTAGGACATGCATGGAAGTCTATGGTCTATGAATATATGTATGTATAATCCTGAGAATTTGTGACGGATTAGAG
Source organism: Calotriton arnoldi (assembly GCA_963921515.1). Lineage (NCBI taxonomy): Eukaryota > Metazoa > Chordata > Amphibia > Caudata > Salamandridae > Calotriton > Calotriton arnoldi. The sequence goes on along the minus strand of CAWUFW010007601.1, from coordinate 143,831 downwards.
TCCCCACAAAATGGAAATGCATATTTTGAACAGGTAACTCAGTAGAAAGAAGAAAGAAACGTATGATAGGATCACATTAACAAAAACAGTCAAAGTGTCATGCTACTTTGGGAGTACACTTCGGACTACTGTAGAATTTACAAAGAATACCTCAATTCCATTTGGAAACCTATGACAGTTGTGATTCCCCAAAGCAGATGTGACTTTATTTTGTAAATGGCATTTTACGTACATATTGTTATCATTTACATATGTGTAAATGATCATGGTGCACATCCCCATACATAAATGTAGCACAAGTAAAGCCTTTTATGCTCATGCATAGTTTTACTCTGTAAGTACAACACACATATGCAAGTGCTATTCCATCCATTTTCAGCCGAGTCTGGTGGCTCAGTGGGATAAGGTGTCCACTGTAGGGGCCTGTGTTCGACCTCATGTTCTCAAGTTCAAATCCTGGCTGGTCCACTCAGCCTTTCATCCATCTGAGGTCGATAAAATGATTACCATTGAGTTGGGTAACAATAAACATGTTATTCAGCGCATTGATACCCTTGGGTGATACGTGCGCTTTACAAATACTTATGGTATTTCCACATTGGATACTCATACAGTGATAGGTGTAACTCTCGGATCATATCTAGAGTAGGAACTTGCTTTGCAGGGATGTGGAAATACACACAATCTTGACTTTTAAGGAGAAAACAACTCAGGTTTTTTTACCCTGCGCGCTAAATTGTACATATACAGCAACAGAGGGCCTCAATTATGACATTTTGGCTAAGGGCAGAACAGCAAGGCACCGTGCTGCACTGCCATACGCCAAAGTGAAAGGGCAGGAATGCACTGTATTTCAGCAATGTGGTGCATTCCCGTAGTTTCTGAGTGTTCAGGCGCTGTTTTAGCAGCCTAGCGCCAACTTCGGCACCCTTGCACCTGCAAGGGACCCTCCGTTGCAGGTGCAGGATTGATTTTGTGCAGGAAGATGCATATCCCTGCACAAAAACAATCCTATGAGGAGTTTTCCTCTTTCTATGCGTGCTGCAGAACACAGCACACATGGAAAGAGGAAAAAACAAGAAGAAATTAACATATTTCTCCTCGTTACGCTTCACCTCAGGAGGCATACTCTTCCCCAGGTTTACAACACTTTGTAAATCTGGGGCAGCATAAAATTCCATGGGTGTTGAATGGGAAAATCCTCCGCAACGCCCATGGAACACCTCCCTGGGTGCAGAGTAAGGTGACGCAGCGATACGCGCTGCGTCGTTATGCTCTGCGTTGCCTTACTCATGATTTATGAGGACACTCAAAGCCATACAGGGTGGCTTTGCGTGGCTTCATAAAAGTTTATGAGAGCCCTGTAAGTGATGCAGGGCTCTAAGAAATAAGCCCCAGAGTCTTTAGAAGCAGACAAACCTACTCTCAGAAAGAAATAAGGGCCCTGAGCCAAACCCCGAGAATCAGTACAAAGTTTGGTATTTTACAACAATTATTACTTATTGTGTGTTAGTGTTCGACAAATCATGTGAGTTAGAATTAAAAAGTGAAAACAAGTGAACAAAAGATACACCAAAAACGTTGTCTATCACAAATTCCTAACTGTTTAGTGGAAAGCTCCCAATTTCAATTTCAATTTAGTTTGCTGCTGAGTAATGTAATAGCCCTGGATGGTAAACATCCTTTTGTACGCAGTCATTACACCGCGTACCATTACTACGCAAGCTTTACTACGCATGCGCTGCAATAACGCGTAGCCATTTCTACGCATGTTATTACAACGCATGCGTTGTAAAGCGAACCACATCGATGTGAGGAAACTGAGGCTTTTCCTCACAACGACGTGCAACGATCACCGCCTCACTGAAGACGCAGGAAGGAGAACATAGGACACGAGGAGAGAGAGGTAAGAGGGGCTATTTTTAAGGGTTTAGGGTAGGGGGAGGTCTTTAAGGATTAAGGTAGTGTTGTGTTTGAGGAGTAGTGTTTTGGGGTTTAGGGTAGTGTCAGGAGGGTCATGTAGGGGAGTGATTGGGTGTAGAGACAGGATTGGGGGTAGGGAGAGGGTCATGCTGGGGGTAGTGTTTTAGGGTTTAGTGTAGTGTTGTGGTGTTTGTGTAGTGTAGGGTAGTCTTTTAGGGTTAAGGGTAGTGTTGGGGGTCGTGCAGGGTAGTGTTGTAGTGCAGGGAGCGGACTGGGGGTCGGGGGAGGGTTGTGCAGGGGGTAGTGTTTTAGGTTTTAGGGTAGTGTTGTCGTGTGGTGTAGTGTAGGGTAGTGGTTTAGGGTTTAGGGTATTGTTGGGGGTCGTGAAGGGTAGTGTTTGGGAGTAGGGACAGGACTGGGGTAGGGGCAGGGTCGTGCTGGGGGTAGTGATTTAGGGTTTAGGGTAGTGTAGTGGTGTTTGAGTAGTGTAGGGTAGTGTGGTGTTTGGGTGTTTGGGTAGTTTTTTAAGAGTTTGTTTTGTGTAGGGTAGTGTATTTGTATTTAGTATTTAGTGTTGTGTTGTGGTAAATGTCTGTTTTTATTACTATGCAAGTTTTAGTGTTTAGTGTAGTGTTGGGGGGTTGTGATGGGTAGTGAATGAGTGTAGGGACCGGAGTGGGGGAATGCGGATGTTCGTGCAGGGGGTAGTGATTTAGGGTTAAGGGTAGTGTAGTGGTGTTTCAGTAGTGTAGGGTAGTGTAGTGTTTAAGTGTTTTGGTAGTGTTTTCCATTTTTAGATGTGTAGGGTAGTGTATTTCTATTTATTATTTAAAGTAGTGTTGTGTTTTAAACATTTTAAAAAAGGGGTTAAATGTCTTTTTTTAATATGACACGTTATTCCGCGTACCATTTTTATTACTAGGCAAGTTTTTACTTCGTATACATTAACACTTTCAATGTAATGGTATGCAAACTAAAAACTTGCGTAGTAACGGTTATTGCTAAGTAATAACCGCGTAGAAATGGCATGCGAAGTAATGGCATGCAAAATAACGTGTCATATTCGCCCTGGATACCTGTGGGGGCAGAAGGCCTTCAGCTTTCCAATCTACAGCATGCTTCACAGAAACCCATATGTCTTTTCTCCTTCCCAATTCGAAAGAGTGTAAACACCTTTTCCTTCTTTTTTATTTCAATGGAGCAGGTGAGTGTCTATTGCTTCATTGAAAGCATTGTGGAAATGTTAGTTTATTACATCATACCCCATTAGAGAACGGAGCTGAAACCTGTTACTGGGCCATCCTGCAAGGTGCAGCTACTGATCATTTTCAGTTAATACATATAGGGGCATATTAGCAAGGAATAGCGATATTTATCGCTAACCGCGCTTAGAGCGACTTTGTTTAACGCCGCCTATCGCTGGAAAATATCGCTGAGATAACACCCTATTAACAAGGTTTATCTCCATAGCGATAATATTTCCAGCGATAGCGGCAAAATGTGAGAATATCGCTGGAAAAGCAGCGATATTCTCGCATTATCGCTAAGGTGGATTCAGCATTAGAATCCACCTCCTATACCTTAAACAGGTAAGTCATCCTCACTAGCAGGAGATAAAATATAGCGATAAACGCGCTTAGCGTGAATTATTATATCGCTTCGCCTGCCTTGCTAATAGGGGGTAGTGGGATTAGCGACTGTTTTCAGTCGCTTTTAATAGGGAACGCCTTCCTTGCATGTCATTACCGATAATTATCGCTGACATGCAAGGCGATGTTAAACGCGGCCTCTAACGCCTGAAAGCTGTCGCTAACGCCTGTTAGCGACAGCTTGCTAATAGGGCGATAAAATTATCGCCGCTAAAGCGGCAAAAAGTGCCGCTAAAGCGGCGATAAAGCCCTTGCTAATATGCCCCATAATTTTTTCCTTCATCTGAAGCAGTGCAGTTTAGAAGATGCAGCATTTTTACACACACACAAACACACCATCAACTTGCCCGAAGTACAGCAAAACATGCCTGAGTTTCAGCCTACTACATGTAGGGTGAGTGAACACACACAGAAAATTCCACTAAATGCACAAACGTGCATCTAGGCCGATAATGCATATTTAACATCACTAACACATATAAAAGAGGGCTGCAAGTGACAGGATATTCTCCAACACTTCAAGGCATCAATATTAATTAATGCTCCCTTTCCTGTCCTGTGAACAGATTGATTGAGATATTATATTTCACCATACTTGTTTAAGAGTATTGTGAGTGCATTGCATTGAAAGTGTAAAATCACTTTTTCCCCAAGTTAGGTGTGTGAATGGTTTTATGATTCTGGTCCCTAGATAATGTGTTTCTACTAGGGCGACGCTACATTAATTCACTCTCGACCGAGGATCATTTCCAGTGTCTCAGTTGAACAAAAAATTGGGTCATGTGCATTAAAGTAATATGGCTTTATCTTTGAAATACCCATAATGATATCCACACATTTTAAAATAATTATACCGCACGTATGCCTCACATGGGTTCATTATAAATTCAGGACTGTGCTTAATATATTAACATTTGGGTGTGGAACACCTACACCTAACTCTAAATTGGTATCTCTTCATCACAGTGAGATCGAGCCATTGTCTCACCAAAAGTACACCGTTTGCAACTAAATTCCTAATTTGGGTTACTTTACACTGAAAATTCTTTAACTATTTAATAACGTTAGGGAATTTCAGCTGTAATTGCACATATAAAAGGAGATAGAGTACTTTTAAAGTAATCTCAAGCACCCACTGCTAATGATTCCGACATATCATATGAACTTATACTCAGCACTTTATTTAGTTAATTAGAAAAGAAGAAAGTAGTAATTTAAACCTTGAAAAAGAAAATGCATCCATGGGTTTGAGAAAATGCAGTTCAGAAGACACAAATGAACTAGAAGAACAAGATTGGAGGCCTGAGTACGAGTTCGGCAGTAAGAGAGCAGCAGTCAAAATGCCATTAGATTCCCCGCCGGCCAGTTGGTACTCCGCCTGCCCTATTACGATGCATGCGGTTCCATAGATGAAAGACCGCCATGGCACCGCCGTCAGGAAATCTCGACTGCATCGGGATAGGCCAATGTGTCTGTCGGAGGGCAGACAACCAGTGCTTCCCCTGGCCCAATCACAATGTGCCTTCCCATTGACGTGACTGTGGTGGTCAAACCGCCACAACTGAGCTGGCAGAAAGGGACAGAAATAAGGCTGAAACTCACCTGTACTCGGCTCCACATGTCCTGTGCCACCATGCAGCCGATCGTACAAGTACTGCTGCTGCTTCTTTTTGATGATGTCCAAAACCGAAACCGTTGTGGACTCAACCAACGGTAAGTCACAATCAATTCCTTTTCCATTTACTTCCTGGTTAACAGATGCACAGGCAGGGACATCTCAAGGTGTTTTTGTGCTCTGGCACAAACCTATTTTGTGGGTCGCTGTTCAGAGCAGCTTTGCATTCATGATCTAAATTCACCTCTTTGATGGGCTCTTAGGCCAGGTCACTGACACAGCACAGGCACACTCTTCCACAATTCAAATGTGTTTACATCTAATATCCATGGATAGTGATGTGTGTTTTTAAGATCGCAACACAACAGCAGCTCCTTGCTAACATTACATCGAATAAGCTTTGTGACACCCTCCCCTTTCTCACATGCTAGGTCCTGTTTTGATATGAAAGAAACTTAAGTATGGCTGTTTCATGAAACAGAAACACACCTTCTCTGCAACATTTCTGTAATAGACTCTCACAAATCACCCACATTAAAAAGGAGTTTTTGGAAAATGTTATTCAAACCAATCTGTTGAAGAAATATTTCAAGGTCATCCTGGTAAAACTCTTTGTAGAACAGGGTTGGTTCCATCAGAGGGCACCCTGCAAGTCTGGCTCGCTGGGTCAGAGCCCACTTTGCCCATGCCTCTAAACGTTTCTGTGCATAGTGCCCCTGGCTTCAAGTATATCAGGGATAGAGAATAACATCACCAAGTGTCATGCATATGTGTGTAATGTGTGAGTGGAAGATATAAAAACAAACACATCAGTAACAGCATTCTTCTCATATAGCTAAAGTAGGTGTAAGGCACACACAAAATAATGGACACATGCCCAAATACATAAGACAAAAAGGTATGACAAGTAACCAGCCTCCAGGTGTGGATAAACAAAAACTAACTTGCACACATTAAACACATATCTAAAATACATCATAGGGAGAAGTGCAAGTAAAATGATGAAGACATTGCTCAAGACAAGCTGAAACCTTTACCACTCCAATCAATGTCTGGCCAAATTTGGAATCATCCCACATATCCATCCTTGGAATATTTCCCCTTGTCCTCTGTGATTCCTGCACTGGTCCCAAGCTGTAATTATACAAACCTCATCATAATGGTCACCAATCAGGGTGAAATAAACACACCTGTAGTCCAGACATCGCACTGTGAATGCCTTCCAGATATGCCACCATCTGCTGCAGATGGTTGCCTTGCCCCTGGATGGCATTCAGTAGTGCAGTCTGACCCACAGAGATGTTTCTCAGGTCAATAGCCTCCTCACTCTGTGACATACGCAGTCATCAGCATATACGGACACAGACATTGGGCATTAACCATCACAATCACCAACATTAGCCTATAGCTGTGTCTGTTCTGAAGTCAATTGCCCACTGCATGGTCGACTTCCTGCAGCGGCGTCAGAAGCACAATGTCCAAGATGCGTTGTCAGGCAGCTGCCATTTTGGCAATTTGTAAGTACTGTATTAGTGACTTTTAACTGCATCACCAAATTAGGGGTTACATTTTTAAATATATACAAATACATTGCCATAAAATATTTTTATACACTTTTCATTTGTGTAGTCCATTACTGTGTATAAAGGGGAGAGGAGTTGGCCTAACGGCTAGGGCGGTCGACCTAGAATCTGGGGAACCGGGTTCGAGTCTCGGCAATGATGCTGAACATCCTGTGATTCTGGGCAAATCACTTAATCTCCCCGTGCCTAACAAAAAATGAATGTGTCCTCATGTAATGCAACTGGTGCTATGTAAAGTGCTCTGATACCAGATACTGGGTCAAGTTCGCGCTATATAAAACTCCGTAAAAAAAATTATAATTAAAAAAAGGCTATATTATCATGGTCCAGTGTACACCACCGGTGATGGTGTTTTGTCCAAAAAAATAAATAAATAAAGGTGCGAATAATAAGTCCAAGATGTATTATTTACACATTAATGGTCAAGACACATGTCAAGGCCACAATAGGGATTTGTGATGGATGTTGCACAATACACTATTTGAAAGTAATATGTGTATATTGCAATCTGAAACATTCATGTACTGTCACATGAATTTTAGCTTACTCTTCACAAATGTTACTGTGGGCATTGTGACCAACGTTCAAAAACTATTTTTAATTCACACATAGGTACCCTGGGAGAAGGAGGAGAAGACAGCCTCCATTGTACCACCCATTTCCAGACCTTCAGACCTTTCAAGAAGTTTTGTCTGAATAAGCAAACCAAACTGGATTTATATAATCAGTTGGAGCTTGATCTCCTTCCTCAAAATACTATTTCCACCAATTGCGAAACTTAAGGCAGTGTTGCATTTTCTGCCCACATGTTCCTTTCAACACACTGTGGCAATATCTGGTGGAATGTCACAAACAATGTTCAGAGGTGTACTACAAAACGTGCATTCAGCAATGATGAGACACACGGACAGTTACATCCAGTTCCCCAGATGTGAGAATTTAGCCAATGTTAAGGTTGACTTCTATGGATTTGGTCACCTCCCACATGTGGTTGGAGCAATTGATGTCATCCATATTGCCTTAGTACCACCGCAAGCCAGGGAACAAGTCTACTGTAACAAGAAGCATTCTGTTCTATCAACGTGCAAGTTGTCTGCTTACCAGATTTGTATATCTCAAACGTCTGTGCCCAGTTCTCGGGATCAGCCCATGCTGAGGAACAGCACCATACCCCAGCTGATGTCACAACTACTACCGGACAGGGCCTGACTTGTTAGTAAGTATGATCTGCCCTAACTTTGTGTGGGTAATGTCAGGTAGTAGAATCAGAAAGTGTGTAACTTATTGTAGCACTTATGTCTGTCTTTCTTATAGGAGACTCAGGATATCTCAACCATCCATGGTTGTTGGCACCACTGAGGAATCCAACAACACCAGGAGAAATCTGCTTCAATGAGGTCCATGGAAGGACACGGAGGCCAGTAGAGCAGGCATTTGGGCTGGGGAGACCTCCTCTACTCATTCAGGATGGTGTGTCAAATCACCGTGGCCTGCTGCATGCTCCACAACATCGCCCCGTGATGGGACATTCCTTATATTGCAGAGGATGGAGATCAGGAAATGCCACCGGGTTAGCATCCTGAAGTGCCAAATGATGACGATAGTGGTGAAGAGGAAGGAGCTGACTAGTGTCAAGATCACATCAACAACTTCTTCTGATGAGTGTAAGTATTTTATAGAATTACTTTGGCTGTTACAGCAGATCTTGTGGTGATGATGACAAGAGTATGTTAGGATAAAATATTAGGAAGATCAAGCTCTGGGAAAATCCAGCCAGGTGAAAGGTGTTTGTTGAGTAAGGTTTAGACACATCTTCATTTTGTTTTTCTTGCTTTGTCTTACTTTGATTTTGGTCATTGACTGTGTTCTCCAGAAGTTGACTGTGTGAATTGTCTTATATGTATGGTTTGATAGCTAATTGTTTTTGTATTGGTCTGTTTTAGGTACCTTCATAATGGCATCTTCATTTGGACATTTCAGAATTGTGACATTTGCAGGTATATAATGCTGTTTGGAATTACAAAGGGGACTTGGACTATTCCTGAGAATTACTGTCACAGACATTGTGTGTACAAATCCTGTGCCAAGACCGCTTGCACAGTGATAGGATGGAAGGTATGTGGAATCCATTGAATTTGTTCCTTGTTGTGTGGTGGTCCTAATGCAACATGTGTGTCATCATGTGCTCCAACAAAATGTTGTTGAGGGGCCAAATCCTGCTATTCTGCCTTCACATTGGCTAAATATGTGCCAACGTATTTGTGGCACATCACTGACATTTGGTTGTGGCATTCCAACAGACACTGCAACAATGTATTGGTATGATCCTTTGATCAGAAAATGTAGTACTGCCATGAGTTTGTCTAGTGGTGTTATTGATGTGGAATTCCTTTTGTGAGCTAGGCAATATGGCTCCAGCTGATAACATTGACCAATTTTATTTTGCCTATTCAATAGGAAATTGTCTGATATATCCCCTCCTTCCATGTTGTTAAGGTCTGCAACTGAAAATTTGATCACTGGCACAGAATATTTGAGTTGTGTATGATTTGCTATGTTTCTGACATAATGCCAGTTTATTGTTCATACAGTGGAATAAAGAGGGTAAATGAGAATACACTTGTATGTATATGTTGGTGAGACATGGTTGTGATCCTGAGCTAAACATTGTGTACATGCAACATATCTATGCTTACACAAGTTGATATTTTTGGCATTGTAAAGTTCAGATGGGAGTACATATATACATTGCTAGATGTGAGATATAGTACAGAAGGCAATGAGTTTCAGACTAGTGGATTTATTTATGTGAACAAGGAGTAAATGAACATTGTACAAAACCAATCAGAAAAGTAAAGTGAAGAAGTCAGTAATGGTGAATGAAACCATAGTTGTAGATGCCAAATAGTGTGAAGTCCAATGTCCAAAATACTACTCCCATCAGAAAGGTAAATGTGTCCAGAAATAGTGCATAGAGTGAATGTGTTACACACACTGGAGGAAATTTTGTTCAAGGTATCTTTCTGGCGGTGGTGGAGATCTTGCCATCTGCACCTCCTGGAAATTTGCATGGACGTCCCCCTTGGCAATGCAGGAGGGATCCATAGCTACAGGGACCGGGCTGCCTGCGGATGTGTCTTCCTCTGGCAGGGCCTCCTTCCTTTGGCTGCCGCAGATGTTGATGGGCCTGATGTTGTTAGACCACAGGAAGAAGTAGATAGGGCTGGAAAAGCCCTGCACAGGTATGTGGGAATGTCTTGGAGCAGCCCAATTAGGCATCTCCTGGTATATGTCCATCTGCAGCTGCATTATCTCCTGGCTTTCTCTGAGTACCTGGCCCATCACATCTTGGGACTCCTGATAGGCGCCCAAGACTTGGTCGATGGTTGCCTAGGTGTGAGTGGCCTCAGTGGCCTCACTCTGCTGACCCATAGTTATCCTCCTACTACCCCTAACCCGTGCCCTTGGCTCAGGGTGCCCTATCCCATTGGGTTATGGCTCCTCTTTAGTGAGGGTGGTGATTGTCACATCAGGATCCAGGAATGGGGGGCACACAATGGTTGACACTGGGCTAGGTATACACATTTTGGAGACTGAGGTTGACTGAAGTGTTGCAGCTTAGGTTGGAGGTGTTGTTGTGGGCCCAGTGAGACTCACTGTTGCCGTCTGCCCAGACTGACAAGATGGACCAGCACCATCATACACAACCAGATCTCCAGGAGTTTTGTCATCAATGAGGGCTTGATCCTGGGGTGGAGTGGGTGTCTCTTCAGTGGCCAAACCCTGGGCAGGTGATCTGCCACATTGACCTGTTGTGAAATAGAGAACATTGTTATTGGTGGAAGTTTGGTATCTACACAGTGTCGGCTCGCAGAGGGAGTGCTGCGGGGCGGGGCAGGAGAGGGGCTGGGTGGGGGAGTAGTGGAGTCAGACATACGACGGGCAGGAGTAAGGTAAGTAAATAAATAAATAAAACTATTTACCTTGCGCTCGCTGCATCGCCAACCCGGCGCCCCACAGCACTCCCTCTGCGAGCAGCCACTGTATCTACATCCAAACGTTTTGTGACACAATAAGTAGAAACCTAGGAAAAACAAAATAGGTAGCGATTACTATAGTGATCTATTTCAGTGGTATTGAACTTGTTAACAAGGCTTTTGAAGACATTAAATACATGTACTTGAATTTAGCAGCTAATCAGATGTCCTGAGATATTGCATTTTAGATTAAGGAATAAACATGACATCTCCCAAACATTTAAGCTGACACATTGGAGAGGTAAGAGATGTATTTGACCATTCCAAGGCATAGTTGTGTACAAAATAGGTGATCACACAACCTTATTGTATATTTAGCATTAGTCATCATGTGAGCAGTGCAGAGTCAATGGATCACTTGCACTTCTATTCAGCTGAGTTGCCTTCATGCCTTACAAATATTTGACCTACACACTTGGTATGGTGTCACTCATGCCATCAATAGTTTCAGTTGAGGAGACCATGACAACATAAAGCTAAGTAGGCAGAAATGTCTCTGAGTAGAGCATTGTATGTAGGTTGTTCAAGCCATGACAAATGAACATCAGTTGTAACATGTCAGACCTTCATGCCTTACGAATATTTGCCCTGCACACTTGGTATGGTGTCACTCATGCCATCAATAGTTTCAGTTGAGGAGACTAGGACAACATAAAGCTAAGTAGGTAGAAATGTCCCTGAGTAGCGCATTGCATGTAGGTTGCTCAAACCATGACAAATGTACATTAGTTGCAACATGTCAGACAAGTGAGAATAGGCAAAATCACAATTTCATCTTGTTTTGAGTTACAGAAGCAGTGCCTCATAGTAGTTGTAGTCATTTCAATCTATACTTGCCAACACTTGCAAAATGGTTAGTGTAACATACTTGTTGTCAAACTGCAGTTGGGATGGACCATACATTTACATATTAACTCATATCATGGGTCCTGGAATTATATTTTTATTGAAATACACTTACAGACACCTTTACAACATGTGACATGGAATGGAGATTGATACACGTGATGTTATATTCAACAATACACATTAACACAGACAATCCAACAACTCTTATACCTTGAGTATTGCATGTTAGGAAAGTAGATACCCAACACAATGGCAAAAACTGAGATGAGAGCAAACAGGATCATGAAGTATTATGACGGTTAGTGAGGTGTAACTTACCAGACTCCACTCCCCCAGGTATTCCTGTCAAGCACCCAGAATGTAGGATCTGCAAGACCTTCTCCTCTCATCGGAACATTTGTATTGGGGCGCTTGAAGGACCACTGCCAATACGCTGGGCCTCCAGGTGTTGCTTGGAGGCCAGGGAATGCACCTTCCCCCTCAGGTCATTCTACCTCTTTCTAATTTTGTCCTGTGCGAGTAAGGTGGTACCTACAGCATTCACTCTGCCAATTATTCCCACATTTTCCTTTTCTTACTGAGAGCAGTATGTTGGGCTTGGGCTCCAAACAATTGTGGCTCTACTCTTATGATTTCATCCACCATGACTGACAATGCTGCCTCTGAAAATCAGAGATTTTTGGCCATGACATTTCCCCAAATTAAATCAGTGACAATGAAAAAAAACACCAGGGGATGAACAGAAAATGTGCAACAAACGTATGTGTAGTGTAGTAAAACGGATGATGATAAAAAGGTCTGCCTTATCTCACCACAAATTGGGCTCAGACTTGCTGTGCTGCAGTGGAGGGGCAAAGGATCATGGTCTGAAATGGGGTGTGTTTTATAGTGTGATTTGTAGATGCATTCACTTGGCCAATCAACATCAGGTGTGTTGTATTAGTATCCATCCAAAGGCTACTGTTATGCTGCTTTGCTGAGAGTGTACTATGGCGGACTACGACCATCGGGGAACTGCTGCAAGGGGACCGCCAGTACAACTCTTTTTTTGTAATAGGCTCGCCTGGAACCCGCAGCCCTGACAGCGATGGAGTAAGCATTGCCAACATTGCCTTCCGCCACCTTGCATGCGGGACACACTCCGTCAATGCGGTCAGAGGTTCAGGCTGTTTGCATCTTAGTAGGGCGGGCAGAAGATCGCCAACTCCACGATCTTCTTGGGGCCTCCGCCACGGTGGTATGGAGGTAAGACGGCCATACTCGTAATCAGCCCCTAAAGTTTCTCTAAGATTCCTTATAGCCATTGCAAATAAGGGTCATATCTCATGAAAGGTTTCTCCAGAGATATTATTGGAAACAATCTTATGAATCTGCATTGTGCTGAAAAATTAATTGAGTCCCATCTTATCCAAGAGCAATACTGTGTAGACATATGTTAGTGGACATACACAGTAAACACAGCACACGTGACAACTATTTGTGTTAAGACAATGACACATGGAAATTGTTTCAAAGTATCATTCTTGGCTTTGTGATTCATTGGTCTACACCAGAAATAAAGTGAAAATTACTTCTTGTGGTTGCTTGCAGGGACAACCTCCATGTTTAACTATTTGAAATGTTTTACAATTATTACAATTCTCATAGTGTGAACATATTTATGCCTTTGTTACCTTTTTACGAATCTATCAGCTTTTAAATAGACACGCACATAAATCATGAAACCAGGGGCTGCAGTGAAAAAAGTGCTCGAGACAGTTTGCACCTCATTTTTGAGCTCCAGGCATTTTGGTAATGGAAGATGCTGTAGGTACTTGTGCAGCCCCTTTCACAATAGTGATCGTGCAGAATATTGAGTTGGCACATATTCCCTTATTTGTTTAGGATATGGCTCCATGCAAATAAGCAAACACCTTACCTTTCCGCCTGTGTCACATTATAGACGTTGGTGTAGAGGTAATCAAGCTGTTGGGAGGCACACTAAATGTGGGGCACATTCTGTGAGCCCCTGGGTGAACCTCACCGTAGGTAACAAATTGCACTTACCTAAAGGCATATGCCTTCCTCCTCTTTAAACAGAGGCTGGTCTGCAGTTTCATACCACTGCTGTGTCTTCCAGTAATGCACATTCCTTTGCGCAAGTGCAAACTTTCCGAGTTTGCACCTGCACTGAGAACAGCACACTGCATCAGGCTGTGCCAGGTGCACTGAGTTAAGGGGGCACCCCGGCCTAAATCAAGACAGTGCACCCAACGTATGATCTGGGCCCAGACACCGATATATAGGCAAGAAAGCATCCATGATAGGTTACTGACTAAGGCTTAGCTTCCTGATGTGAACACTACCTATTGCTCTGAATAACAGAATAGCTAAGAGAGAGTTGGAATGCTGTACAATCATTCAAGAAGACTCCAGCCCAATCAGTACATCCTGGTTGACAGCTCTTGTTAGCTAACCAATAGAAAAGGCCACAGCCAACCTTTAAAGTTTGACTGTGCTCATGATTGTTTCTCAGATAACAAGTCCTTTATTCAGCACAAAACAGATAATGATCCAGAAGAAAGATGTAGGGACTAGATTAGACTGTACATTTGAGCAGATACCAGTTGAAATTTGAAACATGAAGCTGCTCCTCAGTATTTGCTTGATATAAGATGATTGTACTTTAAGTATGATTATTCTGCATACGCACACAAGGATACACCTCACTTAGGAGCAAACTGTAGTTGTGAATAGAACGGTCTATCTGTTACGCAGTGGTAAAACCTGGGCATAGTAGTCTGCACCTAGCATAAGAAATATGGAAACACATTAATATATTTTGGGCCTGAATCACAAAGGCAACACACTTTTGAGTATTTTACACTTTTAACTAAGTTTACTACCTTTTGCTCATGCCTAAAATCCGAGTGTAAGATACTACTAAAAAAAAACCATTAAGTCCAGAACCCCACATGGCCAACCACTGGTACTGCAACAAACTCCATAGAAAAAAACTGAGGAGGGGAATTAAAATAAAACCCTGTATAACATCATTTTAAATGAACTTAAAATACATGTGTGTACGCGTGTGCACGTGCGTGCGTGTGTATCATAATCATGTTTTTTCAGTGTACGTTTTTCTTGTTTGGTCAGAATAATCATTAATAATAATTGGAGGTTCAATAGAGAGGGATTTAGACATGATAACGTTTAGGAAGCAGGTAAGACAGTGACCAAAGTGCATCGATCGGGTGGCATGTCTCTACCATTATTACACAGATAATTGTGTTTTAAGGAGCTCCAGTTTATGAATTCTTTTTTCATGTGCTGTAATTACTGCAATTTTTTCCTGAACCAAGATTGAAAGGTAACCATCATAAAAACAAGCCCATCGCTGGTTTAAATTAAACACCATTTATCACATTAGTTGTATTGGCAAGCCTTTTAGTAGCATTAAATTGGGCAGAGCAAAAAGAATTGTATTTAGAATTAGGTAAATTTACTTCTAAAATAGAATATGGCTATCTTATAAATATGTGTGACCTTCCTGTATTTTGTATCGTACTCTATCAATGTGTTTTTTCAATTTGACAGGAATTTCCATCTATTAGCTCCACCTACCTGGGAGTGACATAAGTTTCATTAAGTCAAAAGAAAAATCATCAGCTCTATGGTAATACCCATCAAATGAATTTATGGGCCATATTTATCAATGAGTAGTGTCATCCTAGCGCCATGGAAAGGGGCGAAAGAGTAACTTAGCTCATAAGTTAGATTTATCAAGCCACTCAAGGCCACCTTGTGTGGCCCTTAGTAGTTTGATAAATCCAGAGAAACACAACACAGTGCAAATCACTGCATTGCGTTGCTCTGCCCCAGGTAGGCATTCCATGGGTGGTGCATGGGTGTTCCCACACAACAGCCATGGATTTTGGCGCATTCCCAGATTTACCATTACTGGTAGCCTGGGAATGCGTCAAAACTGCTACACATCCCCAGGGGAGGCGTAACGAGGAGAAATATCTTTATTTCTCCTCGTTTATTACTCTTTCTATGTGTGCTGCACTCTGCAGCACATATTGAAAGAAGAAAATGACTCAGGGGATTGTTTTTGTGCAGGAAGGTGTCCCTTTCTGCACATAAAAATCTTGATTACAATGTAGGCACCCTTGCACCATGGTGCAAGGATGCGTTCATTGGTGCTCAGCAGCACATTGTGTGCCAGCACTGGGAAAAGATAGGAATGCGCTGTATTATGTTAAATATGGCACATTCCTGGCCTTTCCCTGTCATGTAGCGCAGCATGCACTGTGTGACTTTTCGATAAATATGCCACTACGTTCATAGAACTGGGTATAAACTTTAGAGTTAGGTGAATGTTTAGCACATTCTCTAGCCTATACGAATAAACATTTTTGAACGAGCAGGTAAGACATCCCTTGTAAATTAATATGAAGCAATATATTTGACAATGATTTAGAGAAAGTCTGCCAAGATCCCTGTCAGGAAGTCAGACAAATGAAACTATCAGTTCACAGGAGACACAATTAATTATTGTAATTCTACTTCCCCTAGTGATTTTGATTCATTTCACAGAGATGTGCGGTCAGTGGCATACAAGAGAAGACCTACCCAAACCACATGTTCCACTTACAAAACTACCTGCTTTGAACCTTGAAACTTGAAACATATACCTTATGCTCACACCCCATAGTTAAAAGGGTGTGCACATTTTAAAATCCCAAATAATGGGCTGCCCAGTCATGAACTCAAAAGGAAATTATATGATGCAGCAATAAGCCAAAAGCATTGTTAATTTGAGTGTTATTTTAGCTCAGGCAGTTGATACTTTGAAACTGATTTTATGCTTCCGACAGATTGGAAGAAGCTTATATTGAACACCAGCACAGTTTCCTCTAAAAAGAAGGATGGCTTCAAGCATGTTCGGGTTCCATGTGTTAGCTGAACACAATTATTGAATAAAAACAGTTTTCACATTTTGAAGAGAAAGAAAAAAAAATCTGCAGAAACATACTACAGTAGAATGCAAAAGAATAATTGAGAGACTATTTTGTATCCCATATCATAGAAATTCTAGAATGCAAATGAATAATTGAGAGACTATTTTGAATCCCATATCATAGAAATTCTATCTGTCAGACATTCCTGCAGCAGTAACTACTAACAGTTTAGTTTGATCCCAAAACAAAACAATCAGAAAGAACTCCTAATTGGGTTATGGTCGAATGGATCCATTCTACCTTCAATGCCAAAAGGCAATGGAGTGTGGTCGGGTAAAGGGGCGGTCTGTCACAGTCAAAATGTTGGGAACATTTTAATGAAAGTCTGAAAGCTGTAGCAGAGCCAGCCTCCACCATGTGGAAAACTACTTCATCTTGGTTCCATGGTAGCCTTGTCCTTCATGGCCAAAAACTCTGACTTTAGATATTTCCAATAAAATGTCAACTGTTAGACTTGTCATCCTTACAGTGCTCTTTCCCAAACTTTTTGCCTTTTACCTCCTGTTTTTGCTGATTCTTTTTGATGGCCTTAGGACTCTGAGCACTTTACCACTGCTAACCTGTGCTAAAATGCATGTGCATCTTTCCTTAAACATGGTGACATTGATGTATACCTGATTGTCATATTTGATTTACCAGTAAGTCCCTTGAAAAAGTGGTATCACTTATGTGCAGGGCCTTGACGTCAAATGCTGATAGTGGCTCTGCAACACTGATTGTGCCACCTAAATAAGTAGCCTTTCAAACCTGTCTCAGGCCTCCCATTGCAGTGCGTGTGTGTGCAGTCTACGGTAACTTCGACTTGGCATTTAAAACTAACTGCCAAGCCTTAAACTCCCTTTTATTACTTCCAAGTCACCCCTAAGATAGGCCTTAAATAACCCTAAGGGTAGGGTGGCATGTAAGTAAAAGGTAGGACATGTGTATTTAATCTTTACATGTCCTGGTTGTAACAAACCCCTAAAATTGTTTTTCACGACTGAGATGCCTACTCCTCTCATAGCCTAGCATTGGGAATTCCTTAATATACTTTTAAGCTGTAATTCCTGCTCAGAGAAGAGTAGCTTATTCATGTTGCATAGGTAATGATAAATCCTCCTCACTGGTGAAGTTGGATTTAATATTATTGTTTTAGAAAAGCCATTTTTTGAAAGTGGACATTTCTCTGCACTTACTATGCTGTGTGCCTGGCAGCCTGTCTCCAACACATGTCTTGGGTGGGTTTTAGCTACACTTTGTGCATTCCCTCTAGACAGCCACAACACAGGAAGGATAGGTGTGCCTGAGTACCCATCTACATACTTCTGCATTCTGATGGCCTTGCCTTGGCAGGGTGAGAGTAGGGGCTAACACTTCACTTGAATAGGCTGTGTCCTGTTCACACACAAAGGAATAATTACCCCCCACAGGTAACCTGGCAGACAAGACTGGGTTTAAAGGAATGCGTTTGCACTTTAGAGAGCTGTTTTTAAGTCACCCCCAAATCAAAGGCACATTTGGGTATAAGTACTGGGTCTCTGACCCCTAAAGTCAGACACTATTGGACTTGTAACTGAAGCTCTGCCTGAATAACTGCTTAAAGGACTCAACTGGACTGCTAATCTGGAAGCCCTGCTTTTCTGTTTGTTGCTCTGCTGCCTGCTGCTCTCTGACCCTGCTGAAGAAGAGCTGGACTCTGCCTTCACTCCAAGTGATCTCCAAGGGCTTGTTGGATTGCCTCCTGTTCTTAAGACTCAGGAATATCAAAGGCTTTACCCCTGTTCCTGGCTCACTGGAAGTGGACCAGATACTTGCAACATGGATTTTGATACATGTCCTGTCTGCATGTAGAAGAAGCAGCAAATCAACCCAGCTGGGAGAGTAAAAGCAGCACATACCATCGGAACCAGCACTTTGCCTACCGACATCGATGCACCAGACAGCGTATCACTGCCGTTGAAATCTAGTGAGATTGATGCATCTCCTCAACTTCATGGCAGAATCCGGCATATCGCTTGATGCCTCTCAACTCCGACACCTGTGTTCGGAACTGACATATCGCCCCCACTGCATGAAGAAGATCAACGCATCCTGCTGTTTGAAACCAGGAAAGGGACTTTGTTCACCGGGCTTGCTTGGGTCTTGTAGCTGGGCAGTGCTCCATTGTGGTCAGCCCAAACTAAGACTTTGCCCCAGTCCAGCGCAACCTAAAGTAACCTTTTTAGCACTACTTCATCCTAAGCGCTTTACTGCATTTATTCCTTTAAAATTCAATATCTCAAATTCTGTACATTGGATGGTTGTCTTTTGGTCTTATTCTGTTCAGAATATAATAACCTATTTTTCTAAACCTGTGTGGAGGCTTTTGTGGTGTATTCACTGTGTTACGGTGTGTGTATATGTGTTGCACAAATACTTTACATATTGCCTCTTTAGATTAGTCTGACTGCTCTGCCCCAAGCTACCAGAGGGTAAGCACAGGTTATCTTTTAGTGCATATCTTGCGTACCCTGGTTAGAGTGGTGGTTCCTGCCTGGCCTGTATGCATACCATAGCCAACCAGAAATCTCATTTCTAACATCAACATCTAGTTTGTATTATTTTTTTTGAGTGGTTGCCATCTACTCACATTTTTCCAGGTATAAGTTTTTTCTAAGTATGAAAGCAACCCTTTCAATTCATGTCTTCTTGTCAAAATGCTGACAGACTTTTAGGAAAGTTTCCTGAGGCTCTAATACTCAGGTTCAAATTCCAGAATCCCCTAAACTCCCCAGTTCATGTACAGAGAAAGATGTCCAACTAAATCATATTCCTCCGCAATAGCACCAACTCCCTTCTCCTACAGGCCACTATCAACCCCGACACGGAGAAGGGAGATTTCAAATAGGCAAGCACTTCAGGTTTTATCCAGGCTGATGCAACTTCCTCAATCGCTATATACTTCTGCTTTCTCCTTTTTCAGGTGAGAGGTTCTGCAGACCAGGAAGAGTAGGGCCAGAATCCCCATGAGCATGTTTTAAAGCAAAAGGCTAGGTCCTTTAGGCTCTAGAGCCGCTTTCCTGTGTCAGAGATGCAAGAAAGACTGGGAAGTAAAATCTCTCCCTAGCCCTCTGCCAAAAAGACAGGATTTTTCCATCAAGCGGGCATATCTTTTTCAGCCGTCTCTTGACAGTTGGTCAAGCAGGTAAATTTAAAGACGCAAACCAAAACTTTTTCCTGCTCAAGATTTTTAACAACGTGACGGTACCTCTGCTTTTTGTGTAAGGGGACTAAGGTGTTATTCCCATTAATCAACCCGGTTTGGCAAACTAAATGGCATATTTATGAGGACACAATGTGGTACATATATGACTCAAACCTCTCAGCCATATTTATGAAGCCACGCAAAGCCACTTTGCATGGCTTTGAATGGCTTCACAAATATTGATTAAAGCAATGCAGTGCAAATCGCTGCGTTGCCTTATTCTGTGCAAGGGAGGTATTCCATGGGCGTTGGGGTGGGTGTGGCTTCACAAATATTGATTAAAGCAATGCAGTGCAAATCGCTGCGTTGCCTTATTCTGTGCAAGGGAGGTATTCCATGGGCGTTGGGGTGGGTGTCCCAAGCAACTCCCATGGTTTAGATGCATTCCCAGATTTACAAAGACTTGCAAACCTGGGAATGCTGTTGGAATGGGTGAATACAATGTCAATCAATACCACTATGTATGCAGGCCCCACAACGCAATACCAATGAATGCAGTGTCAACATGAGTCATAGCATGCCTGCATAACAATGTCAATACCCATAAAAGCAATGTCAATGTATGCCAAAATCTATGCCAGCAATAATAATGTCAATGTATGCCATAATCCATGGATAAATAACAGTGTTGTTACCAGTAGAAACAATGTTGATGTACACCATGGTCTAGGCATGCATAACTATGTCAATACCAGTAAAGATAATATCGATGTACGCTATGACAACTGTACGCACAATGTGTAGAATGTTGGTAAAAATTATATCAATGGCTGCCATATCATTTTCAGGAGTTCTAGTGAACTTGTATAATTGCTGTTGGATTCATCCAAAGTGACCTACCCACAGCCCAGAGATATGTGGTCAGACAGGTCCTGTGACCCCAACCCACTCCTATTGAGTGACAGGTCACAGGTGGGCTCTCACTTAGCACAAAGACATTCGCGCACCCAGGAAAAACCCAGATCGATCCCACAGATAGATAGTTGCACCATAAACAGGACCAAGGAAATTGGTCCCAATAAAACACGTTTGGCAAAAGGCACGCGTTCCCCAAAAATACCAAAAAGCTAGATGCCACATGTAGGTAGGAACACTCAGCCAATCAGGACATGAGATGCACATCACACATAGTGATCACGCGCTCCCCACACTGGACATCTGGACACATACACACTGGTCCACACTAGCTCTCCTCGAGGTTCAGAGCCAGCTGTGTCCTTATCAGAAGCCCAAACATGTTATATTATGACCGAGATGCTTTTTCAAAAATGCAGAATAGTTTTATTGTACCTCGTGAGATATATAAAATGTCAGCCAAAACTTGTACAAAGTGAGACTTTCCTCAGACGCACTCTGTTGTAACTCTCCCGGCCACTAAGTTTGATAAATCAACTTTTACCGGTTTGCCAAATGCTCTTGTCTTTTCTTTATATAAGGTAAAATCATATCCAAGCAACAATATGTCAAAATGTTGTGCCACCCCAGGTGAGATGTAACGAAGGGGAAATATCTTTAGGAAGAAGTCCCTTCCTGCACAAAAACAATCCTGCCTATAATGCAGGTACCCTTGCACCATGGTGGGCAAGGGTGCCTGCATTAGCGCTAGGCTGCCGAAATGGCGCCAGCGCAGGGGAAATGACAGGAATGCGCCGTGTGCCATAGATACGGCACATTCCTGCCCTTTCACTTTGATGCAGAGTAGCGCAGCGGGTGACTTGCTTACCTGTCCTGTGCCAAATCCCCATAATTATGTCCCTAAATGTTTTATGAATGGGAATGCAATTTGAGAAGTGACCCCTATATGGACGAGAGCTAGTTGTAAAAAAAAGTGTTTCCCATTTAGAAACACACTGGGTGAGCAGCTGTGGTTCAGAAGACAGGAACAGGTTCTCCTTTGTGAATCAGTTACTACCACAACTCAGAGGTCAGTAACTGATGACTGGTTTGTTACCGCAATTGAGGTGAAACACCAATGATAGATTCTACTGCAAATGCCAAATAGGATGTGCACCCCGAATCTTGAAGCCAGAATATCAATGGCGCAGACTATCCAAGGCAAAATATTGAAACCTAAGTATTGACTGGTAAGTAAGTATAGATTCTCTATAACTAACTCCACATCTACAGAGATGTGGTGTTAGAATTAGTAAATATATACTTCCCAATATGAACTTATCTTTCGATGTTTTGTCCCTCCATATTCTGTCCACAGTAAGTCGATATTCTGGGGGTCGATATACAGTAGTACAACCCCAAATAGGAAGGACATACCACTTTCAAGCTCCTTCTATTTGCAGTGTGTAATGGATTACAAAAGCCCTGTCACAAGCTGGAAGGTCATTTTTGAAAATATTTCTTTGCATGAGGTCTATGCTTTCTGACATAGCTATCTCAGAGTCCCCACACTGATGGAAAACAATTTTGGATAATTATCGCTGACATGCAAGGCGATGTTAAACGCGGCCTCTAACGCCTGAAAGCTGTCGCTAACGCCTGTTAGCGACAGCTTGCTAATAGGGCGATAAAATTATCGCCGCTTTAGCAGCAAAAAGTGCCGCTAAAGCGGCGATAAAGCCCTTGCTAATATGCCCCATAATTTTTTCCTTCATCTGAAGCAGTGCAGTTTAGAAGATGCAGCATTTTTACACACACACAAACACACCATCAACTTGCCCGAAGTACAGCAAAACATGCCTGAGTTTCAGCCTACTACATGTAGGGTGAGTGAACACACACAGAAAATTCCACTAAATGCACAAACGTGCATCTAGGCCGATAATGCATATTTAACATCACTAACACATATAAAAGACAGGATATTCTCCAACACTTCAAGGCATCAATATTAATTAACGCTCCCTTTCCTGTCCTGTGAACAGATTGATTGAGATATTATATTTCACCATACTTGTTTAAGAGTATTGTGAGTGCATTGCATTGAAAGTGTAAAATCACTTTTTCCCCAAGTTAGGTGTGTGAATGGTTTTATGATTCTGGTCCCTAGATAATGTGTTTCTACTAGGGCGACGCTACATTAATTCACTCTCGACCGAGGATCATTTCCAGTGTCTCAGTTGAACAAAAAATTGGGTCATGTGCATTAAAGTAATATGGCTTTATCTTTGAAATACCCATAATGATATCCACACATTTTAAAATAATTATACCGCACGTATGCCTCACATGGGTTCATTATAAATTCAGGACTGTGCTTAATATATTAACATTTGGGTGTGGAACACCTACACCTAACTCTAAATTGGTATCTCTTCATCACAGTGAGATTGAGCCATTGTCTCACCAAAAGTACACCGTTTGCAACTAAATTCCTAATTTGGGTTACTTTACACTGAAAATTCTTTAACTATTTAATAACGTTAGGGAATTTCAGCTGTAATTGCACATATAAAAGGAGATAGAGTACTTTTAAAGTAATCTCAAGCACCCACTGCTAATGATTCCGACATATCATATGAACTTATACTCAGCACTTTATTTAGTTAATTAGAAAAGAAGAAAGTAGTAATTTAAACCTTGAAAAAGAAAATGCATCCATGGGTTTGAGAAAATGCAGTTCAGAAGACACAAATGAACTAGAAGAACAAGATTGGAGGCCTGAGTACGAGTTCGGCAGTAAGAGAGCAGCAGTCAAAATGCCATTAGATTCCCCGCCGGCCAGTTGGTACTCCGCCTGCCCTATTACGATGCATGCGGTTCCATAGATGAAAGACCGCCATGGCACCGCCGTCAGGAAATCTCGACTGCATCGGGATAGGCCAATGTGTCTGTCGGAGGGCAGACAACCAGTGCTTCCCCTGGCCCAATCACAATGTGCCTTCCCATTGACGTGACTGTGGTGGTCAAACCGCCACAACTGAGCTGGCAGAAAAGGACAGAAATAAGGCTGAAACTCACCTGTACTCGGCTCCACATGTCCTGTGCCACCATGCAGCCGATCGTACAAGTACTGCTGCTGCTTCTTTTTGATGATGTCCAAAACCGAAACCGTTGTGGACTCAACCAACGGTAAGTCACAATCAATTCCTTTTCCATTTACTTCCTGGTTAACAGATGCACAGGCAGGGAGATCTCACGGTGTTTTTGTGCTCTGGCACAAACCTATTTTGTGGGTCGCTGTTCAGAGCAGCTTTGCATTCATGATCTAAATTCACCTCTTTGATGGGCTCTTAGGCCAGGTCACTGACACAGCACAGGCACACTCTTACACAATTCAAATGTGTTTACATCTAATATCCATGGATAGTGATGTGTGTTTTTAAGATCGCAACACAACAGCAGCTCCTTGCTAACATTACATCGAATAAGCTTTGTGACACCCTCCCTTTCTCACATGCTAGGTCCTGTTTTGATATGAAAGAAACTTAAGTATGGCTGTTTCATGAAACAGAAACACACCTTCTCTGCAACATTTCTGTAATAGACTCTCACAAATCACCCACATTAAAAGGAGTTTTTGGAAAATGTTATTCAAACCAATCTGTTGAAGAAATATTTCAAGGTCATCCTGGCAAAACTCTTTGTAGAACAGGGTTGGTTCCATCAGAGGGCACCCTGCAAGTCTGGCTCGCTGGGTCAGAGCCCACTTTGCCCATGCCTCTAAACGTTTCTGTGCATAGTGCCCCTGGCTTCAAGTATATCAGGGATAGAGAATAACATCACCAAGTGTCATGCATATGTGTGTAATGTGTGAGTGGAAGATATAAAAACAAACACATCAGTAACAGCATTCTTCTCATATAGCTAAAGTAGGTGTAAGGCACACACAAAATAATGGACACATGCCCAAATACATAAGACAAAAAGGTATGACAAGTAACCAGCCTCCAGGTGTGGATAAACAAAAACTAACTTGCACACATTAAACACATATCTAAAATACATCATAGGGAGAAGTGCAAGTAAAATGATGAAGACATTGCTCAAGACAAGCTGAAACCTTTACCACTCCAATCAATGTCTGGCCAAATTTGGAATCATCCCACATATCCATCCTTGGAATATTTCCCCTTGTCCTCTGTGATTCCTGCACTGGTCCCAAGCTGTAATTATACAAACCTCATCATAATGGTCACCAATCAGGGTGAAATAAACACACCTGTAGTCCAGACATCGCACTGTGAATGCCTTCCAGATATGCCACCATCTGCTGCAGATGGTTGCCTTGCCCCTGGATGGCATTCAGTAGTGCAGTCTGACCCACAGAGATGTTTCTCAGGTCAATAGCCTCCTCACTCTGTGACATACGCAGTCATCAGCATATACGGACACAGACATTGGGCATTAACCATCACAATCACCAACATTAGCCTATAGCTGTGTCTGTTCTGAAGTCAATTGCCCACTGCATGGTCGACTTCCTGCAGCGGCGTCAGAAGCACAATGTCCAAGATGCGTTGTCAGGCAGCTGCCATTTTGGCAATTTGTAAGTACTGTATTAGTGACTTTTAACTGCATCACCAAATTAGGGGTTACATTTTTAAATATATACAAATACATTGCCATAAAATATTTTTATACACTTTTCATTTGTGTAGTCCATTACTGTGTATAAAGGGGAGAGGAGTTGGCCTAACGGCTAGGGCGGTCGACCTAGAATCTGGGGAACCGGGTTCGAGTCTCGGCAATGATGCTGAACATCCTGTGATTCTGGGCAAATCACTTAATCTCCCCGTGCCTAACAAAAAATGAATGTGTCCTCATGTAATGCAACTGGTGCTATGTAAAGTGCTCTGATACCCAATACTGGGTCAAGTTCGCGCTATATAAAACTCCGTAAAAAAAAAAATAATTAAAAAAGGCTATATTATCATGGTCCAGTGTACACCACCGGTGATGGTGTTTTGTCCAAAAAATAAATAAATAAAGGTGCGAATAATAAGTCCAAGATGTATTATTTACACATTAATGGTCAAGACACATGTCAAGGCCACAATAGGGATTTGTGATGGATGTTGCACAATACACTATTTGAAAGTAATATGTGTATATTGCAATCTGAAACATTCATGTACTGTCACATGAATTTTAGCTTACTCTTCACAAATGTTACTGTGGGCATTGTGACCAACGTTCAAATTTTTTTTTAATTCACACATAGGTACCCTGGGAGAAGGAGGAGAAGACAGCCTCCATTGTACCACCCATGTCCAGACCTTCAGACCTTTCAAGAAGTTTTGTCTGAATAAGCAAACCAAACTGGATTTATATAATCAGTTGGAGCTTGATCTCCTTCCTCAAAATACTATTTCCACCAATTGCGAAACTTATGGCAGTGTTGCATTTTCTGCCCACATGCTCCTTTCAACACACTGTGGCAATATCTGGTGGAATGTCACAAACAATGTTCAGAGGTGTACTACAAAACGTGCATTCAGCAATGATGAGACACACGGACAGTTACATCCAGTTCCCCAGATGTGAGAATTTAGGCAATGTTAAGGTTGACTTCTATGGATTTGGTCACCTCCCACATGTGGTTGGAGCAATTGATGTCATCCATATTGCCTTAGTACCACCGCAAGCCAGGGAACAAGTCTACTGTAACAAGAAGCATTCTGTTCTATCAACGTGCAAGTTGTCTGCTTACCGGATTTGTATATCTCAAACGTCTGTGCCCAGTTCTCGGGATCAGCCCATGCTGAGGAACAGCACCATACCCTAGCTGATGTCACAACTACTACCGGACAGGGCCTGACTTGTTAGTAAGTATGATCTGCCCTAACTTTGTGTGGGTAATGTCAGGTAGTAGAATCAGAAAGTGTGTAACTTATTGTAGCACTTATGTCTGTCTTTCTTATAGGAGACTCAGGAAATCTCAACCATCCATGGTTGTTGGCACCACTGAGGAATCCAACAACACCAGGAGAAATCTGCTTCAATGAGGTCCATGGAAGGACACGGAGGCCAGTAGAGCAGGCATTTGGGCTGGGGAGACCTCCTCTACTCATTCAGGATGGTGTGTCAAATCACCGTGGCCTGCTGCATGCTCCACAACATCGCCCCGTGATGGGACATTCCTTATATTGCAGAGGATGGAGATCAGGAAATGCCACCGGGTTAGCATCCTGAAGTGCCAAATGATGACGATAGTGGTGAAGAGGAAGGAGCTGACTAGTGTCAAGATCACATCAACAACTTCTTCTGATCAGTGTAAGTATTTTCTAGAATTACTTTGGCTGTTACAGCAGATCTTGTGGTGATGATGACAAGAGTATGTTAGGATAAAATATTAGGAAGATCAAGCTCTGGGAAAATCCAGCCAGGTGAAAGGTGTTTGTTGAGTAAGGTTTAGACACATCTTCATTTTGTTTTTCTTGCTTTGTCTTACTTTGATTTTGGTCATTGACTGTGTTCTCCAGAAGTTGACTGTGTGAATTGTCTTATATGTATGGTTTGATAGCTAATTATTTTTGTATTGGTCTGTTTTAGGTACCTTCATAATGGCATCTTCATTTGGACATTTCAGAATTGTGACATTTGCGGGTATATAATGCTGTTTGGAATTACAAAGGGGACTTGGACTATTCCTGAGAATTACTGTCACAGACATTGTGTGTACAAATCCTGTGCCAAGACCGCTTGCACAGTGATAGGATGGAAGGTATGCGGAATCCATTGAATTTGTTCCTTGTTGTGTGGTGGTCCTAATGCAACATGTGTGTCATCATGTGCTCCAACAAAATGTTGTTGAGGGGCCAAATCCTGCTATTCTGCCTTCACATTGGCTAAATATGTGCCAACGTATTTGTGGCACATCACTGACATTTGGTTGTGGCATTCCAACAGACACTGCAACAATGTATTGGTATGATCCTTTGATCAGAAAATGTAGTACTGCCATGTGTTTGTCTAGTGGTGTTATTGATGTGGAATTCCTTTTGTGAGCTAGGCAATATGGCTCCAGCTGATAACATTGACCAATTTTATTTTGCCTATTCAATAGGAAATTGTCTGATATATCCCCTCCTTCCATGTTGTTAAGGTCTGCAACTGAAAATTTGATCACTGGCACAGAATATTTGAGTTGTGTATGATTTGCTATGTTTCTGACATAATGCCAGTCTATTGTTCATACAGTGGAATAAAGAGGGTAAATGAGAATACCCTTGTATGTATATGTTGGTGAGACATGGTTGTGATCCTGAGCTAAACATTGTGTACATGCAACATATCTATGCTTACACAAGTTGATATTTTTGGCATTGTAAAGTTCAGATGGGAGTACATATATACATTGCTAGATGTGAGATATAGTACAGAAGGCAATGAGTTTCAGACTAGTGGATTTATTTATGTGAACAAGGAGTAAATGAACATTGTACAAAACCAATCAGAAAAGTAAAGTGAAGAAGTCAGTAATGGTGAATGAAACCATAGTTGTAGATGCCAAATAGTGTGAAGTCCAATGTCCAAAATACTACTCCCATCAGAAAGGTAAATGAGTCCAGAAATAGTGCATAGAGTGAATGTGTTACACACACTGGAGGAAATTTTGTTCAAGGTATCTTTCTGGCGGTGGTGGAGATCTTGCCATCTGCACCTCCTGGAAATTTGCATGGACGTCCCCCCTTGGCAATGCAGGAGGGATCCATAGCTACAGGGACCGGGCTGCCTGCGGATGTGTCTTCCTCTGGCAGGGCCTCCCTTCCTTTGGCTGCCGCAGATGTTGATGGGCCTGATGTTGTTAGACCACAGGAAGAAGTAGATAGGGCTGGAAAAGCCCTGCACAGGTATGTGGGAATGTCTTGGAGCAGCCCAATTAGGCATCTCCTGGTATATGTCCATCTGCAGCTGCATTATCTCCTGGCTTTCTCTGAGTACCTGGCCCATCACATCTTGGGACTCCTGATAGGCTCCCAAGACTTGGTCGATGGTTGCCTAGGTGTGAGTGGCCTCAGTGGCCTCACTTTGCTGACCCATAGTTATCCTCCTACTACCCCTAACCCGTGCCCTTGGCTCAGGGTGCCCTATCCCATTGGGTTATGGCTCCTCTTTAGTGGGGGTGGTGATTGTCACATCAGGATCCAGGAATGGGGGGCACACAATGGTTGACACTGGGCTAGGTATACACATTTTGGAGACTGAGGTTGACTGAAGTGTTGCAGCTTAGGTTGGAGGTGTTGTTGTGGGCCCAGTGAGACTCACTGTTGCCGTCTGCCCAGACTGACAAGATGGACCAGCACCATCATACACAACCAGATCTCCAGGAGTTTTGTCATCAATGAGGGCTTGATCCTGGGGTGGAGTGGGTGTCTCTTTAGTGGCCAAACCCTGGGCAGGTGATCTGCCACATTGACCTGTTGTGAAATAGAGAACATTGTTATTGGTGGAAGTTTGGTATCTACACAGTGTCGGCTCGCAGAGGAGTGCTGCGGGCGGGGCAGGAGAGGGGCTGGGTGGGGGAGTAGTGGAGTCAGACATACGACGGGCAGGAGTAAGGTAAGTAAATAAATAAATAAAACTATTTACCTTGCGCTCGCTGCATCGCCAACCCGGCGCCCCACAGCACTCCTCTGCGAGCAGCCACTGTATCTACATCCAAACGTTTTGTGACACAATAAGTAGAAACCTAGGAAAAACAAAATAGGTAGCGATTACTATAGTGATCTATTTCAGTGGTATTGAACTTGTTAACAAGGCTTTTGAAGACATTAAATACATGTACTTGAATTTAGCAGCTAATCAGATGTCCTGAAATATTGCATTTTAGATTAAGGAATAAACATGACATCTCCCAAACATTTAAGCTGACACATTGGAGAGGTAAGAGATGTATTTGACCATTCCAAGGCATAGTTGTGTACAAAATAGATGATCACACAACCTTATTGTATATTTAGCATTAGTCATCATGTGAGCAGTGCAGAGTCAATGGGTCACTTGCACTTCTATTCAGCTGAGTTGCCTTCATGCCTTACAAATATTTGACCTACACACTTGGTATGGTGTCACTCATGCCATCAATAGTTTCAGTTGAGGAGACCAGGACAACATAAAGCTAAGTAGGCAGAAATGTCTCTGAGTAGAGCATTGTATGTAGGTTGTTCAAGCCATGACAAATGAACATCAGTTGTAACATGTCAGACCTTCATGCCTTACGAATATTTGCCCTGCCCACTTGGTATGGTGTCACTCATGCCATCAATAGTTTCAGTTGAGGAGACTAGGACAACATAAAGCTAAGTAGGTAGAAATGTCCCTGAGTAGCGCATTGCATGTAGGTTGCTCAAACCATGACAAATGTACATTAGTTGCAACATGTCAGACAAGTGAGAATAGGCAAAATCACAATTTCATCTTGTTTTGAGTTACAGAAGCAGGGCCTCATAGTAGTTGTAGTCATTTCAATCTATACTTGCCAACACTTGCAAAATGGTTAGTGTAACATACTTGTTGTCAAACTGCAGTTGGGATGGACCATACATTTACATATTAACTCATATCATGGGTCCTGGAATTATATTTTTATTGAAATACACTTACAGACACCTTTACAACATGTGACATGGAATGGAGATTGATACATGTGATGTTATATTCAACAATACACATTAACACAGACAATCCAACAACTCTTATACCTTGAGTATTGCATGTTAGGAAAGTAGATACCCAACACAATGGCAAAAACTGAGATGAGAGCAAACA
Source organism: Calotriton arnoldi (assembly GCA_963921515.1). Lineage (NCBI taxonomy): Eukaryota > Metazoa > Chordata > Amphibia > Caudata > Salamandridae > Calotriton > Calotriton arnoldi. The sequence continues at coordinate 113,281 of CAWUFW010007601.1, read as the reverse complement.
GGATCATGAAGTATTATGACGGTTAGTGAGGTGTAACTTACCAGACTCCACTCCCCCAGGTATTCCTGTCAAGCACCCAGAATGTAGGATCTGCAAGACCTTCTCCTCTCATTGGAACATTTGTATTGGGGCACTTGAAGGACCACTGCCAATACGCTGGGCCTCCAGGTGTTGCTTGGAGGCCAGGGAATGCACCTTCCCCCTCAGGTCATTCTACCTCTTTCTAATTTTGTCCTGTGCGAGTAAGGTGGTACCTACAGCATTCACTCTGCCAATTATTCCCACATTTTCCTTTTCTTACTGAGAGCAGTATGTTGGGCTTGGGCTCCAAACAATTGTGGCTCTACTCTTATGATTTCATCCACCATGACTGACAATGCTGCCTCTGAAAATCAGAGATTTTTTGGCCATGACATTTCCCCAAATTAAATCAGTGACAATGAAAAAAAAACACCAGGGGATGAACAGAAAATGTGCAACAAACGTATGTGTAGTGTAGTAAAATGGATGATGATAAAAAGGTCTGCCTTATCTCACCACAAATTGGGCTCAGACTTGCTGTGCTGCAGTGGAGGGGCAAAGGATCATGGTCTGAAATGGGGTGTGTTTTATAGTGTGATTTGTAGATGCATTCACTTGGCCAATCAACATCAGGTGTGTTGTATTAGTATCCATCCAAAGGCTACTGTTATGCTGCTTTGCTGAGAGTGTACTATGGCGGACTACGACCATCGGGGAACTGCTGCAAGGGGACCGACAGTACAACTCTTTTTGTAATAGGCTCGCCTGGAACCCGCGGCCCTGACAGCGATGGAGTAAGCATTGCCAACATTGCCTTCCGCCACCTTGCATGCGGGACACACTCCGTCAATGCGGTCAGAGGTTCAGGCTGTTTGCATCTTAGTAGGGTGGGCAGAAGATCGCCAACTCCACGATCTTCTTGGGGCCTCCGCCACGGTGGTATGGAGGTAAGACGGCCATACTCGTAATCAGCCCCTAAAGTTTCTCTAAGATTCCTTATAGCCATTGCAAATAAGGGTCATATCTCATGAAAGGTTTCTCCAGAGATATTATTGGAAACAATCTTATGAATCTGCATTGTGCTGAAAAATTAATTGAGTCCCATCTTATCCAAGAGCAATACTGTGTAGACATATGTTAGTGGACATACACAGTAAACACAGCACACGTGACAACTATTTGTGTTAAGACAATGACACATGGAAATTGCTTCAAAGTATCATTCTTGGCTTTGTGATTCATTGGTCTACACCAGAAATAAAGTGAAAATTACTTCTTGTGGTTGCTTGCAGGGACAACCTCCATGTTTAACTATTTGAAATGTTTTACAATTATTACAATTCTCATAGTGTGAACATATTTATGCATTTGTTACCTTTTTACGAATCTATCAGCTTTTAAATAGACATGCACATAAATCATGAAACCAGGGGCTGCAGTGAAAAAGTGCTCGAGACAGTTTGCACCTCATTTTTGAGCTCCAGGCATTTTGGTAATGGAAGATGCTGTAGGTACTTGTGCAGCCCCTTTCACAATAGTGATCGTGCAGAATATTGAGTTGGCACATATTCCCTTATTTGTTTAGGATATGGCTCCATGCAAATAAGCAAACACCTTACCTTTCCGCCTGCGTCACATTATAGACGTTGGTGTAGAGGTAATCAAGCTGTTGGGGGGCACACTAAATGTGGGGCACATTCTGTGAGCCCCTGGGTGAACCTCACCGTAGGTAACAAATTGCACTTACCTAAAGGCATATGCCTTCCTCCTCTTTAAACAGAGGCTGGTCTGCAGTTTCATACCACTGCTGTGTCTTCCAGTAATGCACATTCCTTTGCGCAAGTGCAAACTTTCCGAGTTTGCACCTGCACTGAGAAGAGCACACTGCATCAGGCTGTGCCAGGTGCACTGAGTTAAGGGGCACCCGGCCTAAATCAAGACAGTGCACCCAACGTATGATCTGGGCCCAGACACCGATATATAGGCAAGAAAGCATCCATGATAGGTTACTGACTAAGGCTTAGCTTCCTGATGTGAACACTACCTACTGCTCTGAATAACAGAATAGCTAAGAGAGAGTTGGAATGCTGTACAATCATTCAAGAAGACTCCAGCCCAATCAGTACATCCTGGTTGACAGCTCTTGTTAGCTAACCAATAGAAAAGGCCACAGCCAACCTTTAAAGTTAGACTGTGCTCATGATTGTTTCTCAGATAACAAGTCCTTTATTCAGCACAAAACAGATAATGATCCAGAAGAAAGATGTAGGGACTAGATGAGACTGTACATTTGAGCAGATACCAGTTGAAATTTGAAACATGAAGCTGCTCCTCAGTATTTGCTTGGTATAAGATGATTGTACTTTAAGTATGATTATTCTGCATACGCACACAAGGATACACCTCACTTAGGAGCAAACTGTAGTTGTGAATAGAACGGTCTATCTGTTACGCAGTGGTAAAACCTGGGCATAGTAGTCTGCACCTAGCATAAGAAATATGGAAACACATTAATATATGTTGGGCCTGAATCACAAAGGCAACACACTTTTGAGTATTTTACACTTTTAACTAAGTTTACTACCTTTTGCTCATGCCTAAAATCCGAGTGTAAGATACTACTAAAAAAAAAACATTAAGTCCAGAACCCCACATGGCCAACCACTGGTACTGCAACAAACTCCATAGAAAAAAACTGAGGAGGGGAATTAAAATAAAACCCTGTATAACATCATTTTAAATGAACTTAAAATACATGTTTGTGCGCGTGTGCACGTGCGTGCGTGTGTATCATAATCATGTTTTTTCAGTGTACGTTTTTCTTGTTTGGTCAGAATAATCATTAATAATAATTGGAGGTTCAATAGAGAGGGATTTAGACATGATAACGTTTAGGAAGCAGGTAAGACAATGACCAAAGTGCATCGATCGGGTGGCATGTCTCTACCATTATTACACAGATAATTGTGTTTTAAGGAGCTCCAGTTTATGAACTCTTTTTTCATGTGCTGTAATTACTGCAATTTGTTCCTGAACCAAGATTGAAAGGTAACAATCATAAAAACAAGCCCATCGCTGGTTTAAATTAAACACCATTTATCACATTAGTTGTATTGGCAAGCCTTTTAGTAGCATTAAATTGGGCAGAGCAAAATGGATTGTATTTAGAATTAGGTAAATTTACTTCTAAAATAGAATATGGCTATCTTATAAATATGTGTGACCTTCCTGTATTTTGTATCGTACTCTATCAATGTGTTTTTTCAATTTGACAGGAATTTCCATCTATTAGCTCCACCTACCTGGGAGTGACATAAGTTTCATTAAGTCAAAAGAAAAATCATCAGCTCTATGGTAATACCCATCAAATGAATTTATGGGCCATATTTATCAATGAGTAGTGTCATCCTAGCGCCATGGAAAGGGGCGAAAGAGCAACTTAGCTCATAAGTTAGATTTATCAAGCCACTCAAGGCCACCTTGTGTGGCCCTTAGTAGTTTGATAAATCCAGAGAAACGCAACACAGTGCAAATCACTGCATTGCGTTGCTCTGCCCCAGGTAGGCATTCCATGGGTGGTGCATGGGTGTTCCCACACAACAGCCATGGATTTTGGCGCATTCCCAGATTTACCATTACTGGTAGCCAGGGAATGCGTCAAAACTGCTACACATCCCCAGGGGAGGCGTAACAAGGAGAAATATCTTTCTCATCCAGGGGATACTCATCAATAGTCATAATCTATGAATAATCCCTGCCCACGTGCGGGATCCCGGAGTATATAGAAAATATATATATATATAAATATATATATATACACATATGTGAAACATATACATGCAGCCTAAAAAAGTTTCCAACATGGCAGAACTGCCGAAATTACATAGGTTTGCATTGTAAGACAAATACTCTCCTAACCCATAAGGAAAAGAGTACATTCACAGAATAATTGTGATATACCAATGCTTTATTGCCACAAGGAAAAACTTGTAATTGCAGGCATTCGCCTGTAGGCTGCATTGCAGAGTAAGAATGAAAACAAGACAAAAAAACTGGCACCTTGCCTTTAAGGCTTCCAAGGGTTAGGGTACCGTGCCTTTAAGGCCTGCCAGAGACCCTCTGCTCCCATCATGCACCACAGGTGACAGTTAGGTCAGTTCTTTTTCCGGCTCCTTCTGTGAGGATCCTGGAGTTTGAGCTCTTCAGTTTTTTGACTGAAAGATAATTTTTGGATATTTCCTTGGAAATTTCGACAGTTTCTGATACCTAGAGGTATATTCTACTGGTTTTTGGCATTTTTTTCCAAAAATCTTTCCAGTCAGAATGCCTGCTTTATTTCGGAAATGTCCTTCCTGTGGCAAGAAGATGGCACTGTCAGATCCACACTCGGTGTGTATTGTGTGCCTTCCATCTTCACACAATCCTGACCAGTGTTATCATTGCCAGAAGTTTTCAAAGAGGACTCAGTGCGACAGAGAACGCATCAAGCTTCATGCCCTACTGGAGAGGGATAGAGATCATAGAGCTCCCTCTTCAAGTAAACACCGAAAACGGCATCGCTCCACCTCTCCTGAGTCCAGGAAGAAGCAGGTGCCTGAATGTTCGCCGTCGACGTCGAGATCGCCGTCAAAGAGGCCGAGGCATTCTTCAACGTCAAGGGACAAGCCAAGTAAGTCGGCGCTCAGCACTTCAGGCTCGAAGGCTGTGGGTACTGAGAGACTGTCCAAAACTCCGTCGACGTCGAGGCTTCCGTCGACGTCGAGGCACACTCCGCCAACCTCGAGGGGATCGGCGTTGAGAGACTCGCCGGCGAAGACCATGCCGCGAGGGGACATACCGACGTCGAGGCATTCTCCGCCACCCTCAAGGGGGTCGACGTTGAGAGAGTCGCCGTCGAAGGTCATGACGCGAGAGGACGTACCGACGTCGAGAGCATCGTCGAGGTCCCATCATTCGACGTCGAGGAGGTTGGACGTCATCGAGAAGGGCGACGTCGAGATCCCCGCATCGGCGCCGTCAGGCGACATCAGGGCCCCCCATCGACGTGGGCGGTCGACGTCGAGACCTGTAACGGATCATTCGCCGTCGAGGAGATCGGCGGCAGCGTCAAGGGCGACGTCGAAGTCTCCCGTCGACGCCGACAGTCGACGTCAAAGTCCCCCATCGACGTGTGCGGTCGACGTCGAGATCAAGATCAGGGCACAGATCGACGACGAGGGTGACGCAGACCTTGTCGACGTCGAGATCCCGTTCGACGTCAAGGCAGTCATCTCCAGGGCTGAATATTGTACAGATTTCACCAGAGAAATCTCCTACAGTTGCTGAAAAGAATCTTTGCGGCCTGTCCCCTCGCTGGCTGCAGGGTGTCGGAACAGGTGCCCGCAGAGGTCCGGGCTCGGACCACTCGCGTTCATACGCAACGAGACTTTCTAAGTCGCCTTCCAGAAGACCAAGGTCGCCTTCTACATGCCGATCTCGGTCAGGGGGTCGTCACAGCTCGCACGATCATCCACATAAGAGGAGGCGCAGAGCATCTTCTACCTGTTCTTCGTCTTCCATTCGGTACTACTCGCCAACTTTCTCATCTACACCACCTTCAAGGGTGTCTCCTATTGATGACATTGGGACTTTCTCTGACGTACTGGGCAGAGGAGCTAATAAACTAAACATCAGTTTATGTACTCCTGTGATCCCTACATCAATCATTTTCGAGACATTGCACCATCGTACAGCTCCCAGACCGCTGCTACCTCTGGTGCCAGGTTTTTAGAACCAGCTATGACCACGTTCCTTACTCCAGCCACAGTGGGATCAGTCCCGTCGAGGATTGCAAAGAAATACAAAGCTCCAGACCAGGATCCCTTGTTCCTTAGGTCTGATCCTCCGGCGGATTCAATCATTGTGGCAGCCGCCAGGAAAGCGCACTCCGCAGCCTCATCCGCTTCTGTTCCTCCAGAAAAGGACAGTAAACAAATGGACTCTTATGGCAGGAAGATGTGCAATACTTCGGCATCATCGATGAAGATTGCAAGTGCTCCAGCCCTTCTTGGGCGCTATGATAGGTCTCTTTGGGACTCCCTGTCTAGGTTTAGCGACAAGCTTCCCAAAGAAGATCGACAAGACTTCCATGAAATCTTGCAAGAGGGCGGCTTAGTAGCCAATCAAATCATCAGCGCGGCGGCTGACGCCTCAGATCTCGCCGCACACGCACACGGCTATTCACAGGGCATCTGTTCACGGCGCTCAGCGTGGTTGCGCCTCACAGGTCTAAAACCGGACGCCCAGAAGAAGATCCTAAACCTTCCTTTCAACGGCTCCTCCTTATTCGGTTCTCATGCTGATGAGGAGATGACAAAGATGAAGGCCGAGCTAGACATAGTCAAAGCAGTTGGACTGGAGAAGCGGAAGGAGTTTCGAAAACGCTTCCGTCAGAACGACAAGCGGCCCTTCCAACAGAGGGTTCAAACCCCTCAATGGTCCTCCCAAAACCAACAAAAGTTCCAATACCAGAACAAGCGTCCTGGCAGGGGCAGAGGGAACAATAAGCAACAGCAGTCCTCCTCCAAGCAGCCTCCAAGACAGTGAGACATTGCTTCCTCCGCACCCGTTTGCCACTCCGGTAGGAGGGAGTATCGTCTTTCACCTGGAAGAGTGGGAAACAATAACAAAAGACAGATGGGTGCTGAATATTGTACAGCATGGTTACTTGCTGAGGTTCAAGACCCCTCCTCCGCAAGTTGCCCCTCATTTGACGTGCCTTCCTCAACACAATGTATTGTTACAGGGCGAAGTGTGTACCCTCCTCTCCAAAAAGGCTATAGAAGAGGTCCCACCTTACCAGCGAAATCAAGGGGTATACTCACGGTACTTTCTGGTCCAAAAACGAGGAGTAGCCAAAGAGTACAGGCCCATCCTCGACCTGCGCCTGCTGAACATGTTTATAAGAAAAGAAAGATTTCTGATGCTAGCCCTGCACCAGATTTTCCCACATCTTCATCTGGGAGACTGGATGTGTGCCATCGACCTGCAGGACGCCTACTTTCACATTCCTGTTTCAGTGAAACATCGCAAGGTCCTCAGGTTCCAGGTGTCTCGTCAGCACTATCAGTACCGAGTACTTCCATTCGGACTCAAATCCGCTCCCGGACGTTCTCCAAGTGCATGGCGGTGGTAGCCGCTTTCCTCCGCAAGAGGAAAATCTTCGTCTACCCCTACCTAGACGACTGGCTCCTGAAGAGTTCAACACCTTCTCTACTCCAGAGCCATCTCACTTACTGTCTCAACCTGCTTCACTCACTGGGGTTGCAAGTCAACTACAAGAAGTCAGTTCTCAACCCCACGCAGAAAATACATTATCTGGGCGCATCCCTAGACACCGCAACGGCAAGCGTGTGTCCTTCGGAGGAGAGGTTGTCCTCAATGTTGATCAAGTGCCGTGCGCTTCTCAGCACTATACATCCCACAGCAAGGCAGGTGTCATCACTGCTGGGATCGATGGCCTCATGCATCTTCATTGTGCCAAATGCCAGGCTTTACATGCGGCCTCTACAGCAGTCCCTCGAAGATCAATGGACTCAGCACTCAGGCCGTTGGGAAGATCGTGTCTCTCTTCCTCAGGCGGCCAGGGACTCCATCAAATGGTGGATGAAACGTTCTCACCTTCTGCAAGGGGTCCCCTTTCACCAGGTACCTCCAACACAGACTGTAGTTACAGATGCCTCACTGCAGGGTTGGGGAGCGCACATGGGCCAGCTTCAGGTACAAGGTCTCTGGTCCGAGACAGAGAAAAGTTATCACATCAACTTCTTGGAGCTAAGGGCAGTCCATCTGGCTCTCAAGTCGCTGTACCCGTCCCTACAGTCCAGCTCCATTCAGATTCAGACAGACAACACAACAACAATGTACTATCTGAACAAGCAGGGAGGCACCAGGTCACGGGTCCTGTCTCTGGAGTCACAGACCATATGGAAGTGGCTTCTGGCGAGGAGTCTCACGATCGTAGCCGTTCACCTTCCAGGAACCTTGAACGTGCAGGCAGATGTTCTCAGCAGAGACTTCGTAGAAGCACACGACTGGGTGTTAAACGAAGAAGTCGCTCAAGACATTTTCGACAATGGGGAGTGCCAGACATCGACCTGTTTGCAGACGCGGCAAATACGAAATGCCCCGTCTTCGCGTCCAGATTCCCTCAACAAGGATCACGGGGGAATGCACTTTTGATAGGATGGTCGCAGACATTGCTGTACGCTTTTCCACCTCTCCCTCTGATCCCTGCGGTCATACAGAAGTTTTACAGGACCAATACCAGAATGATCCTGATAGCACCAGAGTGGCCGCGCCAGTGGTGGTATCCGGATCTCCTGCAGCTGTCCGAAGTTCCACACCGGAGGCTTCCCTGTCGACCGGACCTGTTGACCAAGAACGAGGGGAGAGTATTTTATCCCAACCTCTCGTCCCTGCGTTTGACTGCATGGCTCCTGAAGTCATCCAGTATGGAAACTTAGACCTTCCTGCTGATTGTATGTCTATTCTCAAGGAAGCAAAGAGACCCTCCACTAGGAAATCTTATGCTTTCAAGTGGAAGAGATTCTACCTGTGGTGCAAGGACAACCAGTTTGATCCGACTAAAGGTCAGGAGCAAGTGATTCTCATCCAGGGGATACTCATCAATAGTCATAATCTATGAATAATCCCCGCCCACGTGCGGGATCCCGGAGTATATAGAAAATATATATATATATATACACATATGTGAAACATATACATGCAGCCTAAAAAGTTTCCAACATGGCAGAACTGCCGAAATTACATAGGTTTGCATTGTAAGACAAATACTCTCCTAACCCATAAGGAAAAGAGTACATTCACAGAATAATTGTGATATACCAATGCTTTATTGCCACAAGGAAAAACTTGTAATTGCAGGCATTCGCCTGTAGGCTGCATTGCAGAGTAATAATGAAAACAAGACAAAAAAACTGGCACCTTGCCTTTAAGGCTTCCAAGGGTTAGGGTACCATGCCTTTAAGGCCTGCCAGAGACCCTCTGCTCCCATCATGCACCACAGGTGACAGTTAGGTCAGTTCTTTTTCCGGCTCCTTCTGTGAGGATCCTGGAGTTTGAGCTCTTCAGTTTTTTGACTGAAAGATAATTTTTTGATATTTCCTTGGAAATTTCGACAGTTTCTGATACCTAGAGGTATATTCTACTGGTTTTTGGCATTTTTTTCCAAAATCTTTCCAGTCAGAATGCCTGCTTTATTTCGGAAATGTCCTTCCTGTGGCAAGAAGATGGCACTGTCAGATCCACACTCGGTGTGTATTGTGTGCCTTCCATCTTCACACAATCCTGACCAGTGTTATCATTGCCAGAAGTTTTCAAAGAGGACTCAGCGCGACAGAGAACGCATCAAGCTTCATGCCCTACTGGAGAGGGATAGAGATCATAGAGCTCCCTCTTCAAGTAAACACCGAAAACGGCATCGCTCCATCTCTCCTGAGTCCAGGAAGAAGCAGGTGCCTGAATGTTCGCCGTCGACGTCGAGATCGCCGTCGAAGAGGCCGAGGCATTCTTCAACGTCAAGGGACAAGCCAAGTAAGTCGGCGCTCAGCACTTCAGGCTCGAAGGCTGTGGGTACTGAGAGACTGTCCAAAACTCCGTCGACATCGAGGCTTCCGTCGACGTCGAGGCACACTCCGCCAACCTCGAGGGGATCGGCGTTGAGAGACTCGCCGGCGAAGACCATGACGCGAGGGGACATACCGACGTCGAGGCATTCTCCGCCACCCTCAAGGGGTCGACGTTGAGAGAGTCGCCGTCGAAGGTCATGACGCGAGAGGACGTACCGACGTCGAGAGCATCGTCGAGGTCCCATCATTCGACGTCGAGGAGGTCGACGTCATCGAGAAGGGCGACGTCGAGATCCCCCCATCAGCGCCGTCAGGCGACATCAGGGCCCCCCCATCGACGTGGGCGGTCGACGTCGAGACCTGTAACGGATCATTCGCCGTCGAGGAGATCGGCGGCAGCGTCAAGGGCGACGTCGAAGTCTCCCCGTCGATGCCGACAGTCGACGTCAAAGTCCCCCATCGACGTGTGCGGTCGACGTCGAGATCAAGATCAGGGCACAGATCGACGACGAGGGTGACGCAGACCTTGTCGACGTCGAGATCCCGTTCGACGTCAAGGCAGTCATCTCCAGGGCTGAATATTGTACAGATTTCACCAGAGAAATCTCCTACAGTTGCTGAAAAGAATCTTTGCGGCCTGTCCCCTCGCTGGCTGCAGGGTGTCGGAACAGGTGCCCGCAGAGGTCCGGGCTCGGACCACTCGCGTTCATACGCAACGAGACTTTCTAAGTCGCCTTCCAGAAGACCAAGGTCGCCTTCTACACGCCGATCTCGGTCAGGGGGTCGTCACAGCTCGCACGATCATCCACATAAGAGGAGGCGCAGAGCATCTTCTACCTGTTCTTCGTCTTCCATTCGGCACTACTCGCCAACTTTCTCATCTACACCACCTTCAAGGGTGTCTCCTATTGATGACATTGGGACTTTCTCTGACGTACTGGGCAGAGGAGCTAATAAACTAAACATCAGTTTATGTACTCCTGTGATCCCTACATCGATCATTTTCGAGACATTGCACCATCGTACAGCTCCCAGACCGCTGCTACCTCTGGTGCCAGGTTTTTAGAACCAGCTATGACCACGTTCCTTACTCCAGCCACAGTGGGATAAGTCCCGTCGAGGATTGCAAAGAAATACAAAGCTCCAGACCAGGATCCCTTGTTCCTTAGGTCTGATCCTCCGGCGGATTCAATCATTGTGGCAGCCTCCAGGAAAGCGCACTCCGCAGCCTCATCCGCTTCTGTTCCTCCAGAAAAGGACAGTAAACAAATGGACTCTTATGGCAGGAAGATGTGCAATACTTCGGCATCATCGATGAAGATTGCAAGTGCTTCAGCCCTTCTTGGGCGCTATGATAGGTCTCTTTGGGACTCCCTGTCTAGGTTTACCGACAAGCTTCCCAAAGAAGATCGACAAGACTTCCATGAAATCTTGCAAGAGGGCAGCTTAGTAGCCAATCAAATCATCAGCGCGGCGGCTGACGCCTCAGATCTCGCCGCACACGGCTATTCACAGGGCATCTGTTCACGGCGCTCAGCGTGGTTGCGCCTCACAGGTCTAAAACCGGACGCCCAGAAGAAGATCCTAAACCTTCCTTTCAACGGCTCCTCCTTATTCGGTTCTCATGCTGATGAGGAGATGACAAAGATGAAGGCCGAGCTAGACACAGTCAAAGCAGTTGGACTGGAGAAGCGGAAGGAGTTTCAAAACGCTTCCGTCAGAACGACAAGCGGCCCTTCCAACAGAGGGTTCAAACCCCTCAATGGTCCTCCCAAAACCAACAAAAGTTCCAATACCAGAACAAGCGTCCTGGCAGGGGCAGAGGGAACAATAAGCAACAGCAGTCCTCCTCCAAGCAGCCTCCAAAACAGTGAGACATTGCTTCCTCCGCACCCGTTTGCCACTCCGGTAGGAGGGAGTATCGTCTTTCACCTGGAAGAGTGGGAAACAATAACAAAAGACAGATGGGTGCTGAATATTGTACAGCATGGTTACTTGCTGAGGTTCAAGACCCCTCCTCCGCAAGTTGCCCCTCATTTGACGTGCCTTCCTCAACACAATGTATTGTTACAGGGCGAAGTGTGTACCCTCCTCTCCAAAAAGGCTATAGAAGAGGTCCCACCTCACCAGCGAAATCAAGGGGTATACTCACGGTACTTTCTGGTCCAAAAACGAGGAGTAGCCAAAGAGTACAGGCCCATCCTCGACCTGCGCCTGCTGAACAGGTTTATAAGAAAAGAAAGATTTCGGATGCTAGCCCTGCACCAGATTTTCCCACATCTTCATCTGGGAGACTGGATGTGTGCCATCGACCTGCAGGACGCCTACTTTCACATTCCTGTTTCAGTGAAACATCGCAAGTTCCTCAGGTTCCAGGTGTCTCGTCAGCACTATCAGTACCGAGTACTTCCATTCGGACTCAAATCCGCTCCCCGGACGTTCTCCAAGTGCATGGCGGTGGTAGCCGCTTTCCTCCGCAAGAGGAAAATCTTCGTCTACCCCTACCTAGACGACTGGCTCCTGAAGAGTTCAACACCTTCTCTACTCCAGAGCCATCTCACTTACTGTCTCAACCTGCTTCACTCACTGGGGTTGCAAGTCAACTGCAAGAAGTCAGTTCTCAACCCCACGCAGAAAATACATTATCTGGGCGCATCCCTAGACACCGCAACGGCAAGCGTGTGTCCTTCGGAGGAGAGGTTGTCCTCAATGTTGATCAAGTGCCGTGCGCTTCTCAGCACTATACATCCCACAGCAAGGCAGGTGTCATCACTTCTGGGATCGATGGCCTCATGCATCTTCATTGTGCCAAATGCCAGGCTTTACATGCGGCCTCTACAGCAGTCCCTCGAAGATCAATGGACTCAGCACTCAGGCCGTTGGGAAGATCGTGTCTCTCTTCCTCAGGCGGCCAGGGACTCCATCAAATGGTGGATGAAACGTTCTCACCTTCTGCAAGGGGTCCCCTTTCACCAGGTACCTCCAACACAGACTGTAGTTACAGATGCCTCACTGCAGGGTTGGGGAGCGCACATGGGCCAGCTTCAGGTACAAGGTCTCTGGTCCGAGACAGAGAAAAGTTATCACATCAACTTCTTGGAGCTAAGGGCAGTCCATCTGGCTCTCAAGTCGCTGTACCCGTCCCTACAGTCCAGCTCCATTCAGATTCAGACAGACAACACAACAACAATGTACTATCTGAACAAGCAGGGAGGCACCAGGTCACGGGTCCTGTCTCTGGAGTCACAGACCATATGGAAGTGGCTTCTGGCGAGGAGTCTCACGATCGTAGCCGTACACCTTCCAGGAACCTTGAACATGCAGGCAGATGTTCTCAGCAGAGACTTCGTAGAAGCACACGACTGGGTGTTAAACGAAGAAGTCGCTCAAGACATTTTTCGACAATGGGGAGTGCCAGACATCGACCTGTTTGCAGACGCGGCAAATACGAAATGCCCCGTCTTCGCGTCCAGATTCCCTCAACAAGGATCACGGGGAATGCACTTTTGATAGGATGGTCGCAGACATTGCTGTACGCTTTTCCACCTCTCCCTCTGATCCCTGCGGTCATACAGAAGTTTTACAGGACCAATGCCAGAATGATCCTGATGGCACCAGCGTGGCTGCGCCAGTGGTGGTATCCGGATCTCCTGCAGCTGTCCGAAGTTCCACACCGGAGGCTTCCCTGTCGACCGGACCTGTTGACCAAGAACGAGGGGAGAGTATTTTATCCCAACCTCTCGTCCCTGCGTTTGACTGCATGGCTCCTGAAGTCATCCAGTATGGACACTTAGACCTTCCTGCTGATTGTATGTCTATTCTCAAGGAAGCAAAGAGACCCTCCACTAGGAAATCTTATGCTTTCAAGTGGAAGAGATTCTACCTGTGGTGCAAGGACAACCAGTTTGATCCGACTAAAGGTCAGGAGCAAGTGATTCTTCCCTACTTGTTATACTTAGCAAAGTCAGGCCTGCAATATCCCTCCATCAGGGTTCACCTAGCTGCTATAACAGCTTACAGGAAGTCCCCGACCCAGGGTTCATTCTTTCAGATGCCAGTGGTAAAGGATTTTCTAGAGGGTCTCAGGAAGGTTTACCCCCAGTGAGATCTCCCTCTCCTCCCTGGGAACTTAACATTGTGCTTACGAAACTTATGGGTGCTCCTTTCGAACCTATTCATAAGGCGTCGTTGCAGCATTTGACCTGGAAGGCTGCTTTTTGGTAGCCATCACTTCTGCACGCAGGGTGAGTGAGATTCAGGCCCTGTGCTGTAAGGCACCTTATACTGTTTTTCATGCCAATAGGGTGGTGCTACGTACACATCCGAGCTTCCTCCCGAAGGTGGTCTCGGATTTTCACATCAATCAGGTTATTACGCTGCCCACCTTCTTTCCTAAACCTTCAACTCCCCCCAAGAGATCATTACACTCTTTAGATCTCCGGAGAGTGCTGAAGTTTTACCTTGACAAAACTCACACACTTAGGAAGTCTGACCGGCTTTTTATTAACTACGGTTCTACTAACACCGGTCTAGCTGCATCTAAAAGATCCATCTCTCGATGGATTGTCTCTTGTATAGCTTTATCCTACCAGTTAGCTAACAAGACCTTACCAGGCAGACCTAAAGCGCACTCTACCAGAGGGAAAGCCTCTACCACAGCTCTCCTTCTCAATGTGCCAATGTCTGAAATCTGTAAGGCAGCCACATGGCGGTCAGTTCATACCTTCACACGTCATTACTGTCTAGATTCTGATGCACAGGCCAATGCCCAGGTGGGGCAGGCCTCTTTGAGGAATTTGTTTGCGTGATTGTAATTTGAATGTAATGTTCTGTATACTCCGTTGCTCGTCCGCAAGGTACTGGGTATGGGCTTGCTACTCTATTCATAGATTATGACTATTGATGAGTATCCCCTGGATGAGAAGGATTAGTTACTTACCTGTAATCCTAGTTCTCATCCAGGGGTATACTCATCATAGTCATAAGCGACCCTCCCTCCTCCCCGGACGAGCATCACTGGAGTTCTTCTATGTTATTGCATCCTCTACTCAGGTGTCTCTACATTATACACTGTCAAAAGAACTGACCTAACTGTCACCTGTGGTGCATGATGGGAGCAGAGGGTCTCTGGCAGGCCTTAAAGGCACGGTACCCTAACCCTTGGAAGCCTTAAAGGCAAGGTGCCAGTTTTTTTGTCTTGTTTTTATTATTACTCTGCAATGCAGCCTACAGGCGAATGCCTGCAATTACAAGTTTTTCCTTGTGGCAATAAAGCATTGGTATATCACAATTATTCTGTGAATGTACTCTTTTCCTTATGGGTTAGGAGAGTATTTGTCTTACAATGCAAACCTATGTAATTTCGGCAGTTCTGCCATGTTGGAAACTTTTTTAGGCTGCATGTATATGTTTCACATATGTGTATATATATATTTATATATATATATATTTTCTATATACTCCGGGATCCCGCACGTGGGCGGGGATTATTCATAGATTATGACTATGATGAGTATACCCCTGGATGAGAACTAGGATTACAGGTAAGTAACTAATCCTTATTTCTCCTCGTTTATTACTCTTTCTATGTGTGCTGCACTCTGCAGCACATATTGAAAGAAGAAAATGACTCGGGATTGTTTTTGTGCAGGAAGGTGTCCCTTTCTGCACAAAAAAATCTTGATTACAATGTAGGCACCCTTGCACCATGGTGCAAGGATGCGTTCATTGGTGCTCAGCAGCACATTGTGTGCCAGCACTGGGAAAAGATAGGAATGCGCTGTATTATGTTAAATATGGCACATTCCTGCCCTTTCCCTGTCATGTAGCGCAGCATGCACTGTGTGACTTTTCGATAAATATGCCACTACGTTCATAGAACTGGGTATAAACTTTAGAGTTAGGTGCATGTTTAGCACATTCTCTAGCCTATACGAATAACATTTTTTGAACGAGCAGGTAAGACATCCCTTGTAAATTAATATGAAGCAATATATTTGACAATGATTTAGAGAAAGTCTGCCAAGATCCCTGTCAGGAAGTCAGACAAATGAAACTATCAGTTCACAGGAGACACAATTAATTATTGTAATTCTACTTCCTCTAGTGATTTTGATTCATTTCACAGAGATGTGCGGTCAGTGGCATACAAGAGAAGACCTACCCAAACCACATGTTCCACTTACAAAACTACCTGCTTTGAACCTTGAAACATATACCTTATGCTCACACCCCATAGTTAAAAGGGTGTGCACATTTTAAAATTCCAAATAATGGGCTCCCCAGTCATGAACTCAAAAGGAAATTATATGATGCAGCAATAAGCCAAAAGCATTGTTAATTTGAGTGTTATTTTAGCTCAGGCAGTTGATACTTTGAAACTGATTTTATGCTTCCGACAGCTTGGAAGAAGCTTATATTGAACACCAGCACAGTTTCCTCTAAAAAGAAGGATGGCTTCAAGCATGTTCGGGTTCCATGTGTTAGCTGAACACAATTATTGAATAAAAACAGTTTTCACATTTTGAAGAGAAAGAAAAAAAAATCTGCAGAAACATACTACAGTAGAATGCAAAAGAATAATTGAGAGACTATTTTGTATCCCATATCATAGAAATTCTAGAATGCAAATGAATAATCGAGAGACTATTTTGAATCCCATATCATAGAAATTCTATCTGTCAGACATTCCTGCAGCAGTAACTACTAACAGTTTAGTTTGATCCCAAAACAAAACAATCAGAAAGAACTGCTAATTGGGTTATGGTCAAATGGATCCATTCTACCTTCAATGCCAAAAGGCAATGGAGTGTGGTCGGGTAAAGGGGCGGTCTGTCACAGTCAAAATGTTGGGAACATTTTAATGAAAGTCTGAAAGCTGTAGCAGAGCCAGCCTCCACCATGTGGAAAACTACTTCATCTTGGTTCCATGGTAGCCTTGTCCTTCATGGCCAAAAACTCTGACTTTAGATATTTCCAATAAAATGTCAACTGTTAGACTTGTCATCCTTACAGTGCTCTTTCCCAAACTTTTTGCCTTTTACCTCCTGTTTTTGCTGATTCTTTTTGATGGCCTTAGGACTCTGAGCACTTTACCACTGCTAACCTGTGCTAAAATGCATGTGCATCTTTCCTTAAACATGGTGACATTGATGTATACCTGATTGTCATATTTGATTTACCAGTAAGTCCCTTGAAAAAGTGGTATCACTTATGTGCAGGGCCTTGACGTCAAATGCTGATAGTGGCTCTGCAACACTGATTGTGCCACCTAAATAAGTAGCCTTTCAAACCTGTCTCAGGCCTCCCATTGCAGTGCGTGTGTGTGCAGTCTACGGCAACTTCGACTTGGCATTTAAAACTAACTGCCAAGCCTTAAACTCCCCTTTTATTACTTCCAAGTCACCCCTAAGATAGGCCTTAAATAACCCTAAGGGTAGGGTGGCATGTAAGTAAAAGGTAGGACATGTGTATTTAATCTTTACATGTCCTGGTTGTAACAAACCCCTAAAATTGTTTTTCACGACTGAGATGCCTACCCCTCTCATAGCCTAGCATTGGGAATTCCTTAATATACTTTTAAGCTGTAATTCCTGCTCAGAGAAGAGTAGCTTATTCATGTTGCATAGGTAATGATAAATCCTCCTCACTGGTGAAGTTGGATTTAATATTATTGTTTTAGAAAAGCCATTTTTTGAAAGTGGACATTTCTCTGCACTTACTATGCTGTGTGCCTGGCAGCCTGTCTCCAACACATGTCTTGGGTGGGTTTTAGCTACACTTTGTGCATTCCCTCTAGACAGCCACAACACAGGAAGGATAGGTGTGCCTGAGTACCCATCTACATACTTCTGCATTCTGATGGCCTTGCCTTGGCAGGGTGAGAGTAGGGGCTAACACTTCACTTGAATAGGCTGTGTCCTGTTCACACACAAAGGAATAATTACCCCCCCACAGGTAACCTGGCAGACAAGACTGGGTTTAAAGGAATGCGTTTGCACTTTAGAGAGCTGTTCTTAAGTCACCCCCAAATCAAAGGCACATTTGGGAATAAGTACTGGGTCTCTAACCCCCTAAAGTCAGACACTATTGGACTTGTAACTGAAGCTCTGCCTGAATAACTGCTTAAAGGACTCAACTGGACTGCTAATCTGGAAGCCCTGCTTTTCTGTTTGTTGCTCTGCTGCCTGCTGCTCTCTGACCCTGCTGAAGAAGAGCTGGACTCTGCCTTCACTCCAAGTGATCTCCAAGGGCTTGTTGGATTGCCTCCTGTTCTTAAGACTCATGAATATCAAAGGCTTTACCCCTGTTCCTGGCTCACTGGAAGTGGACCAGATACTTGCAACATGGATTTTGATACATCTCCTGTCTGCATGTAGAAGAAGCAGCAAATCAACCCGGCTGGGAGAGTAAAAGCAGCACATCCCATCGGAACCAGCACTTTGCCTACCGACATCGATGCACCAGACAGCGTATCACTGCCGTTGAAATCTAGTGAGATTGATGCATCCCCTCAACTTCATGGCAGAATCCGGCATATCGCTTGATGCCTCTCAACTCCGACCCCTGTGTTCGGAACTGACATATAGCCCCCACTGCATGAAGAAGATCAACGCATCCTGCTGTTTGAAACCAGGAAAGGGACTTTGTTCACCGGGCTTGCTTGGGTCTTGTAGCTGGGCAGTGCTCCATTGTGGTCAGCCCAAACTAAGACTTTGCCCCAGTCCAGCGCAACCTAAAGTAACCTTTTTAGCACTACTTCATCCTAAGCGCTTTACTGCATTTATTCCTTTAAAATTCAATTTCTCAAATTCTGTACATTGGATGGTTGTCTTTTTGGTCTTATTCTGTTCAGAATATAATAACCTATTTTTCTAAACCTGTGTGGAGGCTTTTTGTGGTGTATTCACTGTGTTACGGTGTGTGTATATGTGTCGCACAAATACTTTACATATTGCCTCTTTAGATAAGTCTGACTGCTCTGCCCCAAGCTACCAGAGGGTAAGCACAGGTTATCTTTTAGTGCATATCTTGCGTACCCTGGTTAGAGTGGTGGTTCCTGCCTGGCCTGTATGCATACCATAGCCAACCAGAAATCTCATTTCTAACATCAACATCTAGTTTGTATTATTTTTTTTGAGTGGTTGCCATCTACTCCCATTTTTCCAGGTATAAGTTTTTTCTAAGTATGAAAGCAACCCTTTCAATTCATGTCTTCTTGTCAAAATGCTGACAGACTTTTAGGAAAGTTTCCTGAGGCTCTAATACTCAGGTTCAATTTCCAGAATCCCCTAAACTCCCCAGTTCATGTACAGAGAAAGATGTCCAACTAAATCATATTCCTCCGCAATAGCACCAACTCCCTTCTCCTACAGGCCACTATCAACCCCGACACGGAGAAGGGAGATTTCAAATAGGCAAGCACTTCAGGTTTTATCCAGGCTGATGCAACTTCCTCAATCGCTATATTCTTCTGCTTTCTCCTTTTTCAGGTGAGAGGTTCTGCAGACCAGGAAGAGTAGGGCCAGAATCCCCATGAGCATGTTTTAAAGCAAAAGGCTAGGTCCTTTAGGCTCTAGAGCCGCTTTCCTGTGTCAGAGATGCAAGAAAGACTGGGAAGTAAAATCTCTCCCTAGCCCTCTGCCAAAAAGACAGGATTTTTCCATCAAGCGGGCATATCTTTTTCAGCCGTCTCTTGACAGTTGGTCAAGCAGGTAAATTTAAAGACGCAAACCAAAACTTTTTCAGGCTCAAGATTTTTAACAACGTGACGGTACCTCTGCTTTTTGTGTAAGGGGACTAATGTGTTATTCCCATTAATCAACCCGGGTTTGGCAAACTAAATGGCATATTTATGAGGACACAATGTGGTACATGCATGACTCAAACCTCTCAGCCATATTTATGAAGCCACGCAAAGCCACTTTGCATGGCTTTGAATGGCTTCACAAATATTGATTAAAGCAATGCAGTGCAAATCGCTGCGTTGCCTTATTCTGTGCAAGGGAGGTATTCCATGGGCGTTGGGGTGGGTGTCCCAAGCAACTCCCATGGTTTAGATTCATTCCCAGATTTACAAAGACTTGCAAACCTGGGAATGCTGTTGGAATGGGTGAATACAATGTCAATCAATACCACTATGTATGCAGGCCCCACAACACACTACCAATGAATGCAGTGTGAACATGAGTCATAGCATGCCTGCATAACAATGTCAATACCCATAAAAGCAATGTCAATGTATGCCAAAATCTATGCCAGCAATAATAATGTCAATGTATGCCATAATCCATGGATAAATAACAGTGTTGTTACCAGTAGAAACAATGTTGATGTACACCATGGTCTAGGCATGCATAACTATGTCAATACCAGTAAAGATAATATTGATGTACGCTATGATAACTGTACGCACAATGTGTAGAATGTTGGTAAAAATTATATCAATGGCTGCCATATCATTTTCAGGAGTTCTAGTGAACTTGTATAATTGCTGTTGGATTCATCCAAAGTGACCTCCCCATCAGCCCAGAGATATGTGGTCAGACAGGTCCTGTGACCCCAACCCACTCCTATTGAGTGACAGGTCACAGGTGGGCTCTCACTTAGCACAAAGACATACGCGCACCCAGGAAAAACCCAGATCGATCCCACAGATAGATAGTTGTACCATAAACAGGACCAAGGAAATTGGTCCCAATAAAACACTTTTGGCCAAAGGCACGCGTTCCCCAAAAATACCAAAAAGCTAGATGCCACATGTAGGTAGGAACACTCAGCCAATCAGGACACGAGATGCACATCACACATAGTGATCACGCGCTCCCCACACTGGACATCTGGACACATACACACTGGTCCACACCAGCTCTCCTCGAGGTTCAGAGCCAGCTGTGTCCTTATCAGAAGCACAAACATGTTATATTATGACCGAGATGCTTTTTCAAAAATGCAGAATAGTTTTATTGTACCTCGTGAGATATATAAAATGTCAGCCAAAACTTGTACAAAGTGAGACTTTTCTCAGACGCACTCTGTTGTAACTCTCCCGGCCACTACATTTGATAAATCAACTTTTACCGGTTTGCCAAATGCTCTTGTCTTTTCTTTATATAAGGTAAAATCATATCCAAGCAACAATATGTCAAAATGTTGCGCCACCCCAGGTGAGATGTAACGAAGGGGAAATATCTTTAGGAAGAAGTCCCTTCCTGCACAAAAACAATCCTGCCTATAATGCAGGTACCCTTGCACCATGGTGGGCAAGGGTGCCTGCATTAGCGCTAGGCTGCCGAAATGGCGCCAGCGCAGGGGGAAATGACAGGAATGCGCCGTGTGCCATAGATACGGCACATTCCTGCCCTTTCACTTTGATGCAGAGTAGCGCAGCGGGTGACTTGCTTACCTGTCCTGTGCCAAATCCCCATAATTATGTCCCTAAATGTTTTATGAATGGGAATGCAATTTGAGAAGTGACCCCTATATGGACAAGAGCTAGTTGTAAAAAAAGTGTTTCCCATTTAGAAACACACTGGGTGAGCAGCTGTGGTTCAGAAGACAGGAACAGGTTCTCCTTTGTGAATCAGTTACTACCACAACTCAGAGGTCAGTAACTGATGACTGGTTTGTTACCGCAATTGAGGTGAAACACCAATGATAGATTCTACTGCAAATGCCAAATAGGATGTGCACCCTGAATCTTGAAGCCAGAATATCAATGGCGCAGACTATCCAAGGCAAAATATTGAAACCTAAGTATTGACTGGTAAGTAAGTATAGATTCTCTATAACTAACTCCACATCTACAGAGATGTGGAGTTAGAATTAGTAAATATATACTTCCCAATATGAACTTACCTTTCGATGTTTTGTCCCTCCATATTCTGTCCACAGTAATTTTGTAAGTCGATATTCTGGGGGTCGATATACAGTAGTACAACCCCAAATAGGAAGGACATACCACTTTCAAGCTCCTTCTATTTGCAGTTTGTAATGGATTACAAAAGCCCTGTCACAAGCTGGAAGGTCATTTTTGAAAATATTTCTTTGCATGAGGTCTATGCTTTCTGACATAGCTATCTCATAGTCCCCACACTGATGGAAAACAATTTGGGGATAACCTGGCCCCCTTCTGCATACCTCCTTCTCATCCTAAGCCATCCTAATGGCCATCGAGGTGCACCACAAAGGCTTAAATAAAATATCTACCCTGAGGGCCTATCTGTTCTACCTCCCAATTGTGCATGTATTCGCTACACTTTGGAAGGGTTCCTTTCATGAAGAAACTTTGAACTATGGGTTTCCTTTCATAGGAATATATAACAAAGATGATTTGGAGCAGGTTCTGCTTCCTTGGTGTGACTATTACGTGGGGTTGCCTTGAAGCCAGACAGCTGGTATTTTCATTTCCAATGGAACCTAAGCATTACAAATGAACAGGAGTTTTGATCAACTTGAAGAAATCAGGAAACGTGATTGCTTTTTGCTACACACTGTACTTAAAGTTCTGGTAGACTATTTATTGATAATCAAAATGTATTGATTGCATCGATTTGTCATGCTAGATCACTTATAAGCTGCAAATGTTAAGTTTGTAGTGCTTTCAAGCAGAATATAGCAATGTAGGGCTTTATAACTTTGTCATATTTATAAACACAGACCCTAAATAGCTGCTAAATATGAAGCTTGAAGAACATTGTAACTGATTTACAAAGCAAAATATGGCCCTAAACCTCAGTTCATGGCCATAAATGAGTCCATTTTTATGCCTGACGTGTAAATGATTTTACTGCAGTGTATTCTCCTGCTTACAATTTCGCATTGGTAAATGCCATGCAAGATGTGTGGACTGGAAGGAATATAGTAGCAGGGCAGTTTCCTTTGTCTGTTTGTGAACATTCACAAACTTGAATGTTTGCGATTCCTCGTATCTGACATCCCTCACCTTGGACATGATTGCAATTTTACTCCAGCGAAAGGGCTGCAGTAACTCCTCTTCTAGGGTTGGAGTTTAATGGATCACCTCTAAGCTTCGCAGAGTGAAGAGAAGGTTGTTTCTTCGTGGGACAAATGTGTTTTTTCCACAGAGAAAAATAGGAATAATGTGTATTTGAATTTTGGGTTTGCTTTCCACAGTGAGTTCTTGCACAATTTCTATAATTAGGTATTAGAAAATGGCAGCTTTTTAAAAAAACACATGACTCGGCTCAGTACTATGCCTGGAAAGCTAGTTTGACACAGCTTTCCTCTTGTTCATCTGGTGAGTTGTGATAAGAAGGGAATATGATAAATTTTCACCCCTGAGGAATAGTACTATTACAAGTGCGGATGTACACATTCCTGTGTGATTCGGTCTGAACAGCTTTTGTAGATGTGAGTTGGATAAACATCCCCTTCATTCGTGTATCCCATAGCTGAACTTTGTCAAACCTTACACATATCTAGTGCACAATTACAGTTGACCTATAAAAAATATCAGGTAAGGAGGTTTCACATCAAACTTAATTGTATGATGTAAGACCAAATTACGTTTTTGTTTGGTCAGCTACACCAGGGGTTTAAATACCAGATGTCCAAAGTGAAACAAATTGGGTGAGGGGTACAACCAAAAGTTGATCTTCCTCACAAGATATATTATGAGCTACAGGAAATAACACATATCTGCATATTATCTAGTATGAGTCAAACATAAGCTTATCATCCATGACTTCGTAACCGAGTATCATTGATAATGTAATATCAATGCAGGTTCACTGATTGACACAGTAATGCATGATCGCTGATACTAATTGACAAATGTCAATGTGTTCGCTTTCTAACAATTTTCCTGCTTCTTTACATGAAGGTGTAGATCACAAGAGCAGGGGAAAGGTTGAAACACTGGTGTTAAAGATAGTCAGTCAATTTATATCACTGAACATACATTTACTGCAGCAAAGTTTGTAAATTAGTCAAAATGTTCTACTGTGGTCACCATATGTACTACTTTAAGATACCGACATATGCATCTTTATTTGGGAGTATATCTCAGTACACAGATTTAACTTCTAGTGTGACGTTTAGTGAGTTTTTCTGATTTAATTTAAGTCACCACAACACCCAGTCTCTACAAATGCACTGGTTAGTGGCGATATGTTGTGTCCCTTGGCACTTACTTCTTTTCAAATTATTTTATTCTATCAAAATAATCAGAAGCCATCATAAGAAAAGATTAACAATAGGCACTATTAATCGCCTTGTATGAGAACTGGCAAATTTAATTTCCTTAAACATTGGCCACACAGTTTTAGGTCTGTCTATTAACTAACAACTTAAGACATCATTGCAATTTATGAAGGCAATTCAATATGTAATTCAGAACTATCTTAGAAGATGAGACATACAAGGAAACAAACCTTATAATGAATCTATAGTTAGAGTTTGTGTATTTTTGAGAAATCTACAATAGCATATACAGTGAACACAGTCTTCAGCAAATACCTCTTTGAAACGACAACAGTAAACATAAAAAATGTTCCAGTGTTTTAGGATAACAACATAATGGAATGTCACACATGCGTTTTTATTCTGATGAACATTAAACTGAACTTCCATGGGAATAAAAATCTGATATTAATAATTCCCTTGTCTTTTCCATCATTATAATCTTGGGATAGTTTTCAAAGTGAAGACAAAATGAATGCTCACACTAAGTGCAGGCAATGGGGAGTATTCTGCCTGACCCCATATCAAGCCGCTGGACTGGGGATCAGGGATGGCCCCAGGGAAACATGCTGACTTTGTCTCTGTGTAATTTGCCGACAACAGGACACATCCATCAGTACAAGCACGTTATTTAATTTCTGTTCAGAACAGCAACCTGCAAGTTGTGAGGAAGGTTTCTTATTTTCATTTCTAGCTAGGGCCACCACAAGGGCCTGAGGTAAAGGCCATTAGCTTTTCTTTTGTTTGAGTCTCATCCTAAATTGGAGCTATCTGAAGACTAATAACTAGACCGCAAAGCAATAGAGGGCAACGAAGACACACTCAGCTTGTTATCACTGCAAAAGTACTTAAGAAAAATTATCATTTGGAGTTAGGGTTTGGACTTTGTTGTACACTTGTAGGATAGAAATATGCATGCACTTAAAAAAGTCAGCTGTATCTGTCTGTATGAGAAATTACACTAATAGTGGTTTAAATAGCACTTACTAATTAATTAATTAATTAAATAATTAATTGCATTTATTTTAAACTGCTACTCACCCCAATGTCAAGTGTCAGCTCTTTACATCACACATGCACATATTATGAAGAGCCAATGAATCAGACAAGTGTGTAAAGCAATGCTGCATATGAAAATTTGGTTTACAATGTTTACGGGTCACATATCATCCATATTGGTAGACATATGTTAAGAGTGCTTGGTCTGGAGAAAAACAATGTCAGCATTTAAAACGTAATGACGTGTTCAGGGTTGTCTGTACTAATAAGACTTCATTACTATAAAAATTAACCGTTTTTAGTAGCCTTTCAACAATGAAAGTTTGAGAAAAAAGAAAAAGGTCCTAAACCTATGCCTTGAAGTCTTCATGAAACGCCTTGATGCCAGTTAATAGCTCAGTTTGCCCTATTTGATGGATTGTAACTTATGACCTTCAAGTAACAAACATATCCCTGTGACAAAAGCAGGACTCCACTGAGCAATACACATAAAATACAAATCTGTGATCTGCATGTTACACATTGTATTTGAAGTAGGCACATTAACCCTCTATGATCCGTTATGATGAGTCAAATCAGTGATCAGAAAAAACACGTCTCTGAGGCAAGTGCATTAACGATCCAAACTATCTTACCATTAATATGATCCTCTGAAAATGGCTGGGAACACAAAGGTCTCTGCAGCTTGTTTTTGACCAAGTAAGAAAGCAAGACCACATTTACTGTCAGTTTTTTAAATCTATAAGTTTTTTAAATCTATAAGTTGACTGTCAGAACAAAGAATCAGTATTTGCAGTGAATTCTTCTTCCTATGGCTGTCCAGGTGAGACAGTGATCTGTTCAGGAAACACATAAGCAAAGTGTACATAATTGATGCCATTGGATATCTTTTGTGATAAATAGAAGCACTTTTCCATGCTGATCCTGGTAGTATTTCTGCCATTTTTAGAAGGTGGCAGCTCATCTTTTATATCCAATGTCAATTTACTACGTTTGGCCAAAGAGGCAGATGTACGCTCTTCTGTGTCATACAATTTCTCAGAAAATACCTCCAAATGAACCATATAAGATAAATGAAGGATATCAGGTGCTGTACAAATGCTGCAGTGCTACGCTACGCTCGCGTAGTTTGCGAAGCTTGCGCTACTTCGCACAACGCGAATTGCACGTAGCACAGTGCGAACACGCGTAGCGTAGCGTAGTGCCGCGGTCATTTTGTGCTTGCTCGCGGTCCTCAACGTCAAGTTGGCGACCGCGAGCAAGCAAAATGACATCCCGGCGAGACTTTTTCCTCGTTCGCGATCAGCAACATCAAGTTGCCGATCGCGAGCGTGGAAAATAAACCTCCCGGCGAGATTCTCAACGCGGGAGGTCAGGTTTCTCATTGCGAGTGGTCGCGTATGCTCGCGACCGCTCGCGATGAGAAACTACCAGTCCGCGTTGAGAAGCTGCCGCCTCGAGTAAAAATCTACTCGAGCGGCAGTAAAGACAGCTCGCACTGTGCAAGTTGCCGTTTTCAATGATTGCACAGTGCGGACAAGCATCCGGCACTGTGCAATCATTGCGAACAGTGCGCTACGCAGTTCGCGTAGTGCTACGCGAAGCTTGCGTAGCGCGAACTGCACTTTGCGTAGCTTCGCGAAGCATTACTTCGCGAACTACGCCCACCCTTACTTGTGTGGTATTCTTGGGTTACAGGTATTCTGACATAGGATGCCAACTAGCAGAGTTCTACTGGAGAACTCGGTAGGATGACAGTTGGAGGAGAGGTTTCTTGGGAGTTGACCTGTATCTATGCTCTCCTCCTGCTCTACTAATAAAGTACCTGCTCACCTACTTTGACCGAGTCCTGTCTTCACTACTATTTAGTGACGAGGATGGGATAATAACACATATGTGCAAAGCACAATGGATTCACCTTGAGGCTTATGAAGCACATCGGAGGGCATCTTTTTGATGTTGACTCGGTTACTCTTCAGTGATATGCACACTATGCATTCACCTTAAGGTGGTGCTATCATTCATAGAGGACGGCTGTTCCTGTAAATTGACGCCTCACTTCAAGTAAGCTCCATACCGTTCTTAGTGCATAGTTGAAAAAGCACGCCACATGCCACATTCTTGGCTTCTATCATTCTCTCAGTGATACGCAGACCACGCTATCACTTTATCTAGTTTGGTCATTACTGGGAGTTCTGCATATGCTGTCAGATGCACACCATGCATATCGCATAAGGTGAATCTATACAATGTTCTTATACAGAGCGTCTATTGATGCAGTGTCCTCAGTTTGGCATCAACCGTCTGTTGTATCAATGAGCCTAGCATGAATATTGTTAAGCCAAACAAGGTGCCACACACACCTTTCTAGTGCGGCTATTATTTGCCTATATTTTAAATATTGCTAGCTTCTTTGAGTTCCTTTTAATTTAACTATTTTATCGGAGTAACAGTTCTGTAGTGACTATGTATGAACAAACATTTTCACTCACACCACCCCTGCCATTCCCTCCTTCTCTGTGAGAACCCTTGATGAAGTGGCAAGAGTGGAAGGAGTATTACCTTCATTATATTTCTGCTATCGAAGATGAAGGCTCATAGGTTTTCCTTCAGCAAGGAAGAAGAAGATCCTTTTACACCGTTTGGGTCCAGAAGGGTTAAGGGTGTTCAACCAAATGGAAAACAAAACTAGAACTGGTAGTGGGCTGGATGTATTTTTTAATGCTTTAGAAGACCTTGACAATTTTTATCAACCAGAAGTCTGCACTGCAATTGATAGATTTATTTTTTCCAAAGGAAACAGAACAAATCTGAACCCATTGAAGACTATGTATCTGCACTCAAACATTTAGCAATTACATGTAGGTTTGTTGCATTGCACGATGAGTTGGTCCGTGACCAGATCATCATGCATACTAATGATCCTAGATTACAAGAGAGATTATGGGTTAATGGTGATGCATCATTGAAAGATTTCATTATGTTGGCTAAGAAGAGTGAGTCGTCAAAGAGATGTGCAAAAGCTGCCACCATCACTGCTTTGGCATCAGAGTCTAAAGAAAAGGAAAGTGCTTCTGTATGTAAAATTTCAGGTGCACGAGATAGTAAAGGGAAAGAATGCGAGGTAAACAAGAGGAAGTTGAAGAGAACCTACTGTGACAAAAATTGGAGTTGTTACAGGTGCGGTAGCAAAGCTCACCTTGCCACAGGTAAGGGATGTCCTGCATTGCGGTCAAAGTGTCTGTTTTGCGAGTTAGTAGGACATTTTGCTAAGGTGTGCAGGTGAAAGAGTAGGAAGCAATAGAGTGTAAAACTTGTCTCTTGCCGATCGGATTCAGAACATTCTGATGAGGACAATAACCTTCAGTCTGATGGTGTGTTGTATGGGGAATGTCCAGTTCTCAATCTTGAAGGGGATTCTAAATCCAAACCCGTGAGTAGCATGGTGATAGGATGGGTCAAAGTTGCTATGGGGGCAGACTTGGGTGCACAACATTAGCAAAAGAGTGTGGGGTGAAATGTTTGTGCGGGTTCTGGGTGACCAGTTGTGAGAGTCTGATATTTATCCTGTTACATTAACTGGGGAAAAGATACCCATGCTAGGGTAAAGGAAATTTACTTTTGAGTTCCAAGGCAGGTGCACTGGAAGCAAGTTGTATGTTGCTTAGATGGGTCTCTCGGTTCTTGGTTGGGTAGATCAAAAGAGGTTGAATATTGTTTTAAATCCCAATTGTGAAGACCAGTTGCTTTACTAGATGATGTTGAATAAAAACTAGTAGGTGAATTTAAAAAAAAACATTCCCGGAGGTGTTCTCTAATAAGGATGACAAATTATATAATTTGCACACCGTATTATTTTTCAAAAAGGGGTGGCATCAGTATGCCACAAGTCAAGGAACATACCTTTCAGTGTCAAGAATGAAGTTGCTGAAGAATTTGGAAGATTACTAGAAAGAGGTATTATTGAACCTGTAGAAAATGCAGAGCATCTTGCCCCGTTGGTTGTGGCTAGGAAGGCCAATGGGAAGATTAGACTTTGTGTAGACTTGAGGGATCTCAACAAAAGCATTGTGGTGGACAAATTTCCCTTACCTAAGATCAGTGAGTTATTACTCATGACTAAGGGGATCAAGTGGTTTCCACTGTGAATTTAACCTCAGCTTACCAGCAGATGGAGCCACACCCAGAGAACATGAACTTAACTGCTTTCATCACGCCTATGGGTTGTTTCAGATTCGTCCACATGCCATTCAGGCTGGCATCAGCTGCAGCTGTCATCCAGTGGCTGATGCATCAGTTGTTAAAAGAAATACCAGATGTGGCATATTTTCAAGATGATATTCTCATTATGGGCAGGAGAAAGAAGGTGCACAATGTTAATTTAAATAGGGTCCTAGAGAAATAAAAAATCTTTGGATTAACAGCAGAATTAGAGAAGTGAAAATTTCACAGACCGTCAGTGTCATATTTAGGACACAAAGTCAATGATAGAGGGATTTTTCCAAAAAAAGAAATTATTGAATCCATTGGAGAGGCACCTGCTCCCCAATAGAAGGATGAAGTGAGATCATTCTTTAGTCTTGCAGAGTTCTACGCTAAATTTGTAAAGGACTGTGCTGAGAAAACTTATGGCATCAGACAGCTGTTGAAGGCACATCAGACTTTTGTGTGGGATGAGGACTTACAAAGGGAATTTACCAGTATTAGGAATGACATTTGTACAGCTATTTCCTTACAAGGGTTCGATAACAAAGCATACACAGTCTTAACCAATGATGCCAGTGGTAAGGGCTTAGGGGCTGTGTTGTCACATATATCTAAGGAAAGTGTTGAAAGTATGCTTTCCTTTGCTCCAAGCTCCCTTACTGCCCTGAAGCAAACTTCTCTGTCATTGAGAGGGAGATGTTAGTGTGTGTGTGGGCTACAGAGAAATTTAGGCAACACTTATGTGGCACCATGTTCATCATACGCATGGACCATAACCCATTGATTAAGGAATTAACCACAGAGGGTGCTGAGAAAGCTATACCACGTATAACAAGAACATCTTTGAAGCTGTTAGACTACGTTTAAAAGGTTTAATATTTACCTGGCAAGAGGAGCAAGGTAGCGGACTCCTTGAGCATGTATCCTGTACAAGGGAGAAATGAAGTGATGAATGGAAGAAGCTGTGAATGGGATGGTTATAGTGTGGCTGTGTTGATACTGGCTCTCAGGGTATGGCTAGGATACCTGTCTGGGAAAAGTCAAAGAGTATGTTTTGCAAGGTTGCCCAAGTAAAAGTAATCTAACGGAAGATTGCAAAAAAGTTGGGATCTGAGGAAAGAGTTGTCAGTTTCTGATTCAGAGTTCATCTTGAGGGGAAGAAGAATTTTTCCCCCACTGGCCCTTCGCAATAAATGTTGGTGCTGACACATGGAGGGCATCAAGGGATCATCAAATCTAAGCAAAGGGCTAAACATTTCTATTGGTGGTCTCGTATGAAAAATGGAAAAGTTTGTAAGGAAATTGTACACAGTGTGCAAAGGCGGACAAAACCCACACTGTGTTCAGACCCCCTATAGGAATAAGTGACTTGCCATCAGGGCCATGGGAAAATCTTTCCATAGACATTCTAGAGCCTATAATGGATAACAAAGGTACACCTAAGAGTATTGTAGTACTTTTTGATTTATACTCCGAGTGGCCTGAGTTGGATGTACATGAGCACCTGGATGTTGCAAGTGTAATTGGGTTTCTTGAAATAACGTTTTTGAGAGAAGGTATTCCCAAGTCGCTCTTGAGTGACAATGGTCCGCAATTTAATGCTGATAAATATAAGCATTTTTTATGAGAAATGGAGTCAATGAGAAGAAAACTCCAGCTTATCACTCGGCCTGCAATGGTGCTGTTGAAAGGTTCTACAGGGTAATCATGGAAAGCATTCAAGGCGTCATTAATTCTGGCAAGAGTTGGGAGTTGAAGTTAGACAAATTAGTGTGGGCCTATAGAATTACACCCACCATCACGGGTTACAGCCCTTTCGAAATTCTGAGAGGAAGGGAACCCTATACTAAAGACAATTCTGCTTGGATGTCCAGAGAGCACCAGAGCAAATGGTCACCTGAGGTTTTCAGAACCAACCTAGAAAAGGCACAAATGACATATAAGGAATATTATGATAACAAAATTGTGTCAAGGATGTGTCACTTAAGGAAGGTGATTGGGTGTGTGTGAAATTTGTCAAAGAAGTACGAAAGTGGGATAGACATTTTTTTCCACAATGTAAAGTTTTAAAGATGTATAGTTGTTCTACAAAATTAAGTGATGGAAAAGTTTGGCACCTGAGTAAACTATCAAGATGCAATGAAATTCTATCCTGGAACAACAAGGGTTTAGTTACGTCCATGCAATGGTTGTGGCATGAGGAGTGTGAATCCACATCACCCTTACCCACTCTTCTGCCAGGTCTACCTGGAAGCAATGTTTCCTGCTGTTCATGTGATGGTGAGATTGCATCTACTAGTATGGTGGGAGTGAGGGTGAAGGAGTCAGTGTGCACAGAGGATGCTAGGGTTCACACCAAGGGAGTGAAGATAACCAATTCAAGTAGATTGGTTGCAATCCCTGTGAAGTGTAAAGATTTTTTGGTGGGGTGAGGGTTCCTTTATTTCTTGGGATACTTACCCTGATTTACAGTTGTTCTTCTGTTATTTTTTCTAGTCTGTATGGAGATATGTTTTTGTTATTTAATCTATTTTCCATGTTGTTTTCTGTTGTTGTGGTATAAAGAAGGGAGTGTGAGATATCCTAGGGTTACAAGTATTGTGACATAGGATGCCACACATCAGAGTTCTACTGGAGAACTTGGTAGGATGACAGTTGGAGGAGAAGTTTCTTGGGAGTTGACCTGTATCTATGGTCTCCTCCTGCACTACTAATAAAGTATGTTCTCACCTACATTGACAGAGTCCTGTCATCACGAGAACTACAGTTGAATCCGATACTACGTTCACCTTTTATTTCTATTGTTGTGCCACAACCAAGTGTAGCCCACTGTAGTGTTTTACGTTGGTGCATAATTTCTAAACATAAGCAGAATTTCTTCCTTCAATGGTTGGGGGTAATTTTTGTTACCTGCAGTTATACTGTATTTTACTTGCCTGAGAGGTTTTCACTTTTAACATCAGACGTCAACATTGCAATACTTTTTTCTCTGAAAGGCATTATTCTTTATATTTGATTACGTTCAGGCTTTAGGGCAATACTTTTCGGTCCCTGCTAGTTAATTGTAAAGGTCAATATTTTTTATCAAGTATCTTGTATAAGCACTCCTTACTTTTTGCAAAATGCATTCTGTTATGAGATTTGCTCAAAGTTCCAACACAGTAAATTACCATTATTTGTATTAGATTCTATTTTGTAATATAACCACATGAGAGAATTTTAGGGGGGTTGCACTAAATGTGCAACTCTGAGGATTTAATTGTACATTCACAAAGTCCTCTGAAAGAGAGAGAAAAACAGCCTCCTTTTTGGTCTATGGACTTATTCAGCATTAAAGTGTTTAATAATTATATTTACTTTTATATTGGAATTTTCTAGCAATGTTCACATTCTCCAATACACCTGACATTTAAATGGTAAAAAACATTTTATAAGGCAATGCATCCAGGGTGGACTATACAATAATTTCACAGCTGGAGAAACCATTAACCATTCCACCCATGTGCCGAAGAGAAGTAGGGGTCAGCCTGGGCGGAGGCCTGGAAGCTTGAGCCATGCAGAGGTGATCCACGAATGCCTCAGAAATATAAATGCACTGGCACAAGGTAGATTTCTGAGCAAAGACACAAAGGTAGAGGCCTGAGCAGAGATTCCATGTGGAATATGAGTTTCACAGCAGTTCTAATGCTTTTATATTGTAGCATAAACACAAGCAAGCATCCTTTGTAAAGTTACTAGTGATGAATCACATTTTGAACAGCATTCTAAACAAATCATGTTAGCAGTTGAATCTTGAGAAAGAGTCATTGACTTTATGTAGGAAATCAGTTTGTTAGACAATGAGTGAGACAGGTCTTCGTCATGATGTGAGCTGTGGCTGAGTTCCCAAAATGTCAAAATAATCTAAATCCCATTAAGTAAAAAGTCCTCTGTGAAGACTCACAAGCCCAACCTTGGTATCTTGGCACAATCAGTAAGGCCTTCCTCAGAAGAAAAGCTTATATTGTGCATGAATAGTGACACCAAAACATAACTGTCCTTCAGAAATAAACAAAATAAAATTCCAAAAGTGATGTTGTTGATAAGTACACACTTTAATGGTTGCAATGATTAAATTGGGAGTACATTTTATGTAGGGATCATGATTTAATAAAAATGAATTGGGACACTTTTGAATCCAAAACAGCCTTTTAAGAACAAAATGAAACATTCCAAAGGCCTGTCAGACCACTCTATTGAAATAAATAGAATGAGAGTTAGGGCAGTGGTCGAGTAAGATGTGCCACCCTAGATTTGGGCAAAGGTGGTTAGTGCTAGAACTTCCCCCCACTTAAAAAACCCTGTGCAAGGTAGAGACATTAGAGAAGAGTCTGGACCTGGGGGAAGCAATGTTAGAGGAATGCCCAGCTGGAAAATAGAAGACCCCTGAGTTCAGCAAAAATGAACCCCAGGGCTTCTACTTTCAGGTGTCACCCAGGGAGTAGTAATCGGTTCTCTAGGGCTAATATCGCTGGTCTCACTACATCCTCTAAGAAATAGTAGAGGGATGAACCAGAGTGGAAGGACCATGGAGGATTCCTCTGGATTGTCTGCTGACACAGGTGCTCTGCAAATGTATAAAGGAGGATGTGAGGCCCAAAGAATGCAGGCAGGGAGGGCAGTCTGACTTGCAGTCTAGTTTGTGCTGCTGAGGAAAGCCCTAGGCCCAGGAGAGGGCCAGGTGCTTGGATCATAGATATGTATTGTGTGAGGAGGGAGAGCAGTAAAACCAGGCTACCCAATAGGTCAGTTGATTGCGGTGTTGAATTTGTTTACCATGACACAGGTCTGCTTTTATTATGTTCACTCCCTCAGTCTGTCAAAGGGCCTGCCTTTTGTTTACCACACCCCAATATATTGTGTCCAATGTATGTGGGGGGGTATCATGGTCTTCGAGTTCAGGGCTCACTAGGAGTGTGAACTGTTAGGAAGGTGTCACCAAATGTATTGTCCTGTGTCATCATGTTTATATTTGTATGTTAATGCATAGTATTGAGTAGTATGTGCATAATTAATTAATTTTCCTTTTTGTAAGTAAATGCAATGACTGGAAAATGATTTATTGGGTGTTCTTTGTTGTGTGCCTGTGTACTGGGGAACAAGCCCACACCGCTTCCCATGATTAGGCTTTGGACTGCTCTGTCTCACTACCTTTTCAGAATCAAGTGCTACCACTTGGTATTTAGTTTCTAGCAGACAGAAGGTTGCAATCTTAATACTCATGAAGGACCCACATCCTTCACAACAAATAACCCATTTTCTTACATTGAGAAGTTTTAAATGTGTGCAGCTTTTCACTTGTAACAATACTTAAAATCATGTCGCCTATTGTAAATAAATTTGTGTGAGTGTACATCCTTCATTGCAGATGTCATTACTATGCAGGTGGGACTGACTCTTGCCAGACACATCTGTAGTTGACCAGTGTTAGAAATAGGGTTATTTATTTGGGATGGCCTGCCAACTTAACAAACACAATCTGATAACATAAAAGCATAGTTCTGTGAGAATCTCTGCTCAGCTCTGATAGCTATGGCACAAGCAGCAGGCAATCCTGGAGAAGTGTATATTAAGTTCCAGCATTACCAATACATTTATATTAAAGAATTCAAAAGAAAAAAACTCCCACTTATACCAAGAGTCAGCAGAGTTGCACCGTCACAGTAGATGATGGGGTAGGATCATTCAAACGATTAAATAGACATCATGCTTTTATACCAGGGAAATTAAGAGAATTTTACAGGAAAATGACAGTGAG
Source organism: Calotriton arnoldi (assembly GCA_963921515.1). NCBI lineage: Eukaryota > Metazoa > Chordata > Amphibia > Caudata > Salamandridae > Calotriton > Calotriton arnoldi. Next base: position 78,427 of record CAWUFW010007601.1, on the reverse strand, counting down.
TTCAGTAAACCGTTCCTAGATATGAAAATGTATCTATGTTTGTTTACTAAACTTGAACTGGCTGTAATTGCTTCATCTTAAATATTGTTCAAAATGTGATTCGGCTAAATATGTTATGCTAGATAAAACTCACAGCATTCAGCCAATCACAGTGGGGGTGACCACAGAAGTGGCCTGCAGACACGTACTGTATCCAATCCTCAAAGCATCAATCCTTCATCTGCATATTATTTTGTTGGAATGGGTGAATATGATCTTAATGATTACCTTAACGTGTGCATGCGAAACAACAGCGATAACAATAAATGCAGTGTCAACGTATGCCATAACCTGTGCCTGCATGACCATGCCAGTACCCACCAATGCAATGTTAATGTATGTCAGAACCTGTACCCACACAGTAGGGCCGACACCAGCAATGACTAAATCAATTTATGACATCATCCATTCTCAAATGACGATACTGTTAATAGTAATAACAATGCCGATGTATGTTATGACTTAAGCAAACTTAACCGTGTCAATACCAGTAAGAAACATTTCAATGTATGCTATGTCAACCTTATGTACAATGTTAAGGATGTTGATAAAAATTATACCAGTGACTGCCATATTATTTTCAGGAGTTCCAATGAAGTTGTATCATTGCTGCCATCGTCCCCATCAACCCTTAGTAAAATAAATGGTTAGACAAGTTCTACGACCCACGCCTATTGAATACCAGTTCACAAGTGGGGTAACTCTTAACCTAAAGACAAACACGTGCCCAGGGAAAACCCTGATCAATCCCACAGATCACCACCAGGTCAGAGGCAATTGGCCCCAATAAAACACACTTGGCCAAGGGCTCGCATTCCCCAAAATACCACAAAGCTAGATACCTCATGTAGATAAAAATACTCAACCAATCAGGACACGACATGCAACCCACAAGTACCTATCGCACGCTCCTCATGCCGGACATCTGGACACATACATACTGGCCCACACTAGGTCTCCCCCAGGTTGAGAGCCTTCTGTGTCCTTATCAGATGCCCTCATTTATTGATTTATGACTGAAATGCTTTTTTGAATGTAGAAAATTGCTTTATTGTACCTCATGAACTGTATAGTATAGCGGCCAAAACTTTGTACACTGAGAGACTTTGAGCAGACGCACGCCTATTGTCTTTTCAATTATTTAAGGTAAACTCATATCAGGCAACAATTTGACCCATTTGTCCATTAGCTGTGAGGTTTCTCTATCCAACCTTCTGCATGCCCACCGCCACTGCACATTTCTCACACCGCAGATCATTTTAGTCATTCTGACTCTTCTGGGGAGGACTGAAGGTGTTCACCTTCATTCCACCCAGGAAGTCCATTAGGCCCCTAGGACTATCCAAAGGTACTAGTTTTATGGGGATTTTATGAGTATTATGGGGCGAGAGTGCCCTCCCCGAGAATGGACCTCTGCTCCGCCGTGAGGGAAGTGGACACCCCATAGGCATTTGCCCCTCCCTCTGGGCCTGACAGTTTTTCTTCCCACCTGAGAGCAGATTTGGGGAGTTTTACTCCAATCTACTCACCAGGGAGAACAAGACCACTGGACCACCAGGGAGAAAATGCAGGCAAAAAAAGGGGTGGGGGCTACTTGTCCAGGCATCAGGTTGTGCCCCCTCCTCAGAGTGGGTTCAACAGTCTTTTTGCCCCATGGGTATTGATTGAGGGGGCTTATTTACAAGGCCCTTGCACCACTTTTGCGTCATTTTTAACATGGGAAAAGTGACGCAAAAGTGGCGCAATGGGCTTGTAAATCTGCCCCAGGGATTTTACCTCCAACCTTCCCCCTGTGAGTTAGAAAGCCCACTAAACCACCAAGAGAAAAATTAGGCCAAAAAAAGGAGTGGGGGCCACCTGTCCAGGCATCGGTCTATGTCCATACCCCAAAATGGGCCCAATATTCTTTTTGACCCTACGGGGATGAATTGGGTGACACCTGGTGGCCATAAAGCCCACTAAACTCAAGAGATGTATATTTTTTTATTATAGAAAAAATATGAGGTGTGGGCTGAACGCCCTGTAGGTGGGCCTGTCTCCACTCCTAAAAATTCCAACAGTCTGTCTGCTCACCTTGGGCATACAGCTTCTCATTCTCATGGCAAGTAAAGCAATATCTGGATTCTTTTGTCTGTAGTTTTGACACATGGACCGGCAGAGCAGAAATAAACCCAAATTTCCTCATGCTTGCCAAGCTGAATGGCTGCACTATTGAGACAAATATTCCACCAAAACTAGTCACCCAGGGGACCCCAGGGTGGGCCTTGTTTCGATCCCACAATACGTTCTTACCCACAATGCCTGCAAACCTCAAACTGTGGCTAAGGTTGTGTATTTTCCTCACATTTCTGGAATCAACAGGGATCCAGATATTTTCTACCAACCAGTGTTCCCACACTTGTCCTGTTAAAAATAGAACCTTACTTGTGTGGTTGGGCTTAGCTCCCAAAACAGAATGTGGAGAAATCAGCAATAGGGGTAGCTTCAATAATTGAGCCTGGCAGTCCAGGGTGTTATGCCTCTTGTGGATACGATGGGCTCGATTCACAAAGGTAAACTGAGACGAAAGTCTAACTTTATGACTTTTGGTATTCACAAAGGGCATTAATGAGTAGTAAAGAGAGACTTTTGTCTCAGTTTAACTTAAGTTTTGGTCTTAAGTTTAACTGAGACAAAAGTCTAACTTTACTACTCGTAAATGCCCTTTCTGAATACCGAAAGTCATAAAGTTAGACTTTCGTCTCAGTTTACCTTTGTGTATCAGGCCCCATGACTTTTCTTACCAAAAATGTCCTGAAAACTTCACACTTTCCCTAAAATTACCCATATCATCACATTTCTGTGAGGGAAAGTTCCAGAATCTTGGGACATCCACACATTTCCTCCAATCCAGTGTTCCCCCACTTGCCCAAACCCCGCAGCTACCTCTATTGCCAAATCATGAATTTTTTTTGCCAAGAAAAGTTGATGTCTCTACATTGTGGTTTTGGACTTTACTTTCATAGGTACATGGTCCACCTGCACAAGTGAGGTAGTGATTTTATCGAGAGATATGTGGGAGCATTGGGTGACAGCAAATTGTGGGATCCCTACAGATTCTGGAACTTTCCCTCACAAAAATATGAGGAAAATAAGTATTTTTAGCAAAGGATTCAGGTTTCAAAGTCTTCTAGGTAAAAATACCTCATGAGATTCATGCAAGCCATGCAAGTCATACCATCCTGGAATTCCATGGGTGACTTGTTTTCAGAAATATGTGGGTTGGATAGGTTCCCCTATGTGGTGGAGTCAAGACCCAAAGTCCACAGATACCCACATTGAATTGCAATAAAGGTCAGTGTTGAGTGGAAACATTTGATCTGCCCATTGTGTGTTTAGGGCCCTATCCTGTCCCAGACACTAGGCCCGCCAACATGTACGCTTTTTATTGGATGATGTGCAGGAACACAGAACAGTAGAACATTTGTTATTACGAATTGGATGTCATTGTATTTTTGGCTTCCAAATGTACTCCAGAGCACAAAATGCCTTCTGAATCACATAACAGTATGGCTACGGACAAATTTAGAGGTGTTTCCTTCATACTCATTTTTAATTATTTATATTTTACTTTATGAACTGCTGTATACTCATATAAACAATGAAAAATCATTGTAGGGTGCTCCTCAGTTGTTGCCTTTGGGAATCACATGTTTTTAAAGAACCTACACACCCTTTGTCTCCATGCAACCAGAAGGGTATATCAGAAGTAATATATAGAATGAATTAATGAAAGGCTTTGTAGAGCGCTCAGCTATTGCAAGATTGTCCCAGCACTAAGGTAGGGGGGGAGAGGATGTAGCCTTACGGTTAGAGCGGGCGACCTCAAAGCTGGGGAACCGGGTTCGAGTCTCGGCGAGGATGCTCTACATCCTGTGATTCTGGGCAAATCCCTTAATCTCCCCGTGCCTAACAAAAATGATTGTGTCCATCTGTAAGGAAACTGGTGCTCATGTAAAGCGCTCTGATACCTGATGTCTCAAGTCTAGTTAGCGCTATATAAAACTCTTAAAAAACTTTTTTTTTTTTTTAAAGGTAAAAGGCCATCAGGAGGATCAACATTACTTTATTCTTTAAACAGATGGGTTTTTAATTGTTTGCAGAACAGCTTTTTATCCAGTATGCATCTGAGGGGGAAAGGAAGTTTGTTCCAATGTTTAGTGGCCAGAACCGAACAAGAGGAAGTGCCCCACTTCTTTCATTTGGTGAAAGGGATGGTCAGTAGTCGTGCCGACTGTGAGCACAGAAATGTTTGTGGGCAATATATATTCAGCCTTTCATGTAAGTAATTGGGACCTGTCCTGTAGAAATCCGAGTGTGCTACTGTCAAGGCTTTAAACATTACCCTTGTCTTTACTGGCAACTGGTTACGGTACTGGGTGATCAAGGAGTGTTTCTGAAGGTTAAATAAATGCTGGACTGCCATGTTTTGTACATTTTGCAGCCTGTGGATAAGATAGTCTGGGAGTTCTATGTACAAATCATTGGCATAGTCCAGCCTAGACAGGATCAGTGTCTTTACCACTGTTTTCTGGGCCCCCTAAGGTAGACCTTTGAGGAATTTCCTCAGCATCCTTTGTATCCAGCATGCCGATTTGACTGCAGGTGAGATCTGTGGTTTAAGGGGTAAGTGTGTGTCAACAAGAACTCCTAGCCTCCTGGCCACCTCAGTGGGTGGGGGGGTTGAGTGATACAGCTGGTTGGCCACACTCGTGACCATTCAGGATGGGGGTCAACACCAAATAGCAGGACATCAGTTTTTTCAGGATTGCATTGTAAGGAGTTGGTTTAGAGCCATCCCATCACTGCTACCATACAGGTTGCAAATTTAATTTTGGCCTCTGACCCATTGTTATTACAGGTCAGCAGAAGTCTGGTATTGTCTGAGTGGGAGACCACCTGGATGTCAAAGGATTCGATAAAGTATGCTAGTGGTATCATATATATGTTGATAAGTTGATAAGTGTTGGGCTCAGGGCTGAGCCCTGCGGCACTCCATACTTGATGGTTTTGGCCTTCGAGAAAAATGGCTTGAGCCATACTGCCTGTTCCCTGTGCTCTAGAAACTTTGTACAAGCTTTCGTTGGTTTCATCAGTGTTTTCTCCATATGTGTTCCAACTTTATACAGTGCTTTCTTTCTTCTGAAAATTCACTTGTGAACCAGCAGGCTGACTGTTTGTATCTAAGGATCCTTTCATTGACTTCTGGAGCAGCTGTAGAAGCGGCCTCCATAAGCCAGTTATTCACTCTAACCTCATCTACACCTAATTAATGTGGGTTTGGTGGCTTCTAGTATATTTTTCAATAGGGTTATGCCCACATTATTCCAGGGGCAATTCTTATGGAAGGGACCGTTCTCCTTAGACGCTTTGGAGGGGACCAGGGCAGGAGAAGGGTAGTATAAAGTGATCTGACCAAAAAACCTCTTTTGGCCATTCAAGCTCTAGCGTGATACTAGAGAATATAGCATCTATAATGTGGCCTGCTTTAAGTGTGGGACCTATTAGGTTTGTTGAAAGAGTTGGATAGTTTTGATATTAAGCTGTCCACAGATTTGTCAAACTGAATGTTGAAATCTCTAAAGACAGTGAAGCTCACATAATTAAAAACCTTGTGTGCGAAAGTCTTCCTTTTTGCCCTGATCACCCCCATTTTTTGACTGATACTGAGTGTAACTGACTCTGACTGCTTCCTGGCTCTGCTAACCAGGCCCAGGGTCAGTGCTCTGATTAAAAAGATATATGGTAATTAGATGTGATTACAATTAGCACTGATAACCTCCCTGCAAGTCCCTAGCATATGGTAGGGCATGTAGGTTTAGAGGCCCAGCAGCTTTGAGGCACTTAAGTGTGCACTTAAGTGCACGCTTAAGTGCCTCTTAAGTGCTGCCTGTTGTCATTTTAAAAGTCAGTCTTGCTTTGCAAGCTGCTTTCAAATTGAAATTACATGCAAATTCAACTTTGGATTTGAAGGTCTTTCCAAAGTATTAGGCTACCTTATTTTCACATATAAGTCACACCTTGTGAGAACTGTAGTCCCAACTTCTGAGGACCAACTCAGACTCTAGAACCTTGGGCCTCATTTATGAGGCCACTTGTGCCATCGGAACGTCACTTTTTCCGTAAATTCCATGGCGCAGGAGCCTGCTCCATATTTACAAGGCAGCCTTAAGCCACTTTTTTTTGCATAATGCTGCCTCGTAAATAATGTCCCCTTTAACACAGTTTTCTGCATTAAAGGGGCATGCAATGGGTGTTGCTGGGGGTGTACCCAGCAACATCCATGGCATTTTGACACTGCCCCAGATTTACGAGAAATCGTAAATCTAAGGCAGCGCCAAAAACATACACCTCCCCAGGGGAGGGGTAAGGGAGGCACAACAAGGAGAAATATTTGTATTTCTCCTTATTTTTCCTTTTTCTATGTGTGCTGCATTCTGCAGCACACATTGAAAAAGGAAAAAAGCCTCTTGTGATTATTTTTGTGCAGGAAGGTTTCCCTTCCTGCACAAAAACAATCATCCCCTCAATGCAGACACCCTTGCACCATGGTGCAAAGGTGCCTGCGTTGGCGAACGGCAGCCTATTGTGTGCCGGCGCATGGGAAAAGGACAGGAATGCACGGTATCTCAGATACGGTGCATTCCTGCCCTTATCTTTTGCCATAGGGCTGCACAGCAGGAAGGCCTGCTGCGCTGCCCTAAGGCAAAAGCACATAAATGAGGCCCCTTGTATTTTGTCTGTGAACACTTTGAACACCCAAAAGAAACTTCAGAAAGCACCCCCTGAAATTTGGAGATCTTTTGTGAAAAAGCTCCATAAGGTGACTGACTTCGTCCCGCTGAAAGCTCCGAAGCTCAAGATTTCCAGGAGTTGACTGGGACCTCCTACACAACCAAGCCAACGAAGCCCCTTGTTAATCTGGCCTGCTGGAGAGGCCTGATCGGTGTTGAGAGAAAATCCACCAGAAAAGTTTCCTAAGTGCAAAGGTCAAATTTTGACCGAGGTCTCCGGGTTAGTGTATCGGACCAGGGCTCCATTGCAGTCAGCCTCAAACTTTAACTTTGTCCTGGTCAATTGCGACGAGATGTCCCAATTTGGCGCTATTGGTTTTTAAGCACTAGAAAGTGTTTATTCAGTCAAAAAAATCTTATCTCCAGTTCCCTACACTGGATTTTTGTAGTTTTTAAAGATACATATATCTCCTATTTTTATAATTTAGTCTTGGATTTTTATTGTGTGTTGTGTTTCACTTATTCAATGTATTGTTGTTTTAAAATGCTTTACACACCTGTCTCCTAAGTTAAGCCGGCCTGCTCATTGCCAGCTACCAAATGAGGCTGAGCAGGGGAAAAATTTATATAGACCTTATCTGGACCTTATATTGTGTTGGTGGCCTTATTGCTAGTGGTAGGTTCATACTTACCCCTACTAATAAACCACCTTCCAACATCTTGTGACCCAGAACTTTGGAAATGGGGTTAATGAAGTCTCCTGCTTAACTTGGGGGTGGTATAACAGAACTCCCACGAAGGAGCATTGAGCGGAGGGTGAGATGAGAAACCCCAAAGCCTCTGCAGGATCCCTCCTGGGATTCACATATTTCCACTACAAACTGCAACGAGGTTGAAACCACAAAAATTTGGAAAAATTGACTAAGTCTTAGAAAAATGCCAAAACTGTGGGAAAATACTCACTTCTGGTCCTAATATCTGGGAAGATGGCCATCTTAGCTCAGCAAACCTGTCATTGATATCATTTTTAGAAGAAAAAAAAATCTTGAACAGCATTTGTTATTCCATTGTTTGAAAAATATTAAGCTATGTTTTAGCTATTTTCTCGGTTTCCTCTAGCACAATTTCCAAACCCTGCGTACCTTTGGAATCCCCAGGATGTTGGAAAAAAGAACACAAATTTGGCATGGATAACTGTTATGGAGAAAAAAATGATTGAAGTGTAAGCACAAAATACCTCAACTAGAGGCCTCAGCAGCTAAGGGGTTAAGCTTTGCTTTGCGCTCGGAAGCCTGTTGTTTAGTTTCCATATCGCCAAAGCGTGTTATCGTTTATCCTGTTCACTCAGCCGCGCGCTTGAATCCCTGTCCATCATGCTTTCTAATGCCTCACGCCTTTAGTTTCTTTCTACTGGTATAACTTTCTATTTTCGTTCTTCTACAAAAGCTGTGTTTGCCTTGGAAAGATAATGATTATGTGACTTGCATTTAGACCTGCTTTCAGACTCTGACTTGTTACTGGCCTTTCCATCACCGGATCTTTTCAAACACGGAAAACCATTTTAAACATCAATAAAGGACAATCACCTCATTAGAGGCTCGTGATTTTTCACTACCTAATTTTGTCAGCCCAAAGTGAGGAGTTTAATCGGGTTCAGGCCAGGGCCAACTGATTGCCCATTGGTGATGCTGCTGCCAAAGGCAATGATCAAGAATAAAAGTGGTATTTGAGGGAATACAAATTTACATTATTAAACTGCCCTTCAATGTAGCACTCACTTGTAAACTTAACAACAATACCGTGATTTCCAAAGGAGCAGACATTGAGATGCAATAAGTAAATAGATTGTGGAAAATGTGCTGATATATTAGTAAATTAGCACCCCTTAGAGCTGCATGGTGATTATTTCCTCGAATGTATCAAAGCATGCCATATATGATTAGCTAATTTATAAATAACAAAGCACCAAATTACAAATATAGCATAGGCCTACATTCCCTCTTTGTTGCACGCTCGGGGTCGGATTACAAATATTTTATGCAATGGAAAGCAGAAAGGCAACTTGTTGCATTGTGTGAAAGAGAGAGAGCAGAAATGCACCATATTTACCAAGATATAGCGCATTTCTGCTTTCTCTTAGCGCTGGTGCACTGTGTGCTGCCTAGCACTAACATAGGCACCTTTGAGCCATGCTGCAAGGGTGCCTGCGTCACAGGCACAAAATAATCGTAAGAGGCAATTTCCTCTTTCTATGTGTGAAGCAGAATGCTTCACACATAGAAAGAGCAAGTAACAAGGATGTAACCAGCAGAAATAACAGTATTGCTCATCATTACGCCTCTCTGTGATATGCGCATGTCTTACCCATACTACTTGCCATACTAACAAAAAGACACATTTGACCACACACAAGACACACACGAGTCACAAAAAAACACGAAAAGTTCAGTCCGAGATCTCTGCCTCCATCTATAATTACTAAACCTGCTTTTTGCTATTCTCCAATATTACCAGAAGTATCCTCAGAAAGCTCAGGTGACTTTTCCAGTGGGCCCCTTTCCCTGCTGAGTGGAGTTATCCATTGAGAACTCAGCACAGGAGGAGTAGGAAGCCCTGTGCAAAGGCATATTTTTTTCAGTAGGGAAAACATTATACCCATGGAGCACGCCCTTCCTCTACACCCTCACCAAATCTGAGGATGACCCTCTCCCCTTTCTATTCTGGCCATTTCCAGTATGGGAATTGCCCACGATTGTACATGTTTTAGGGGGTTTTCCAAAACCTCCAGTGGAAGCTCCTCAGCAATTGCGGAGGAGTATAGCCCCACTGCCTGGCTCAGAGCCAGCAAATGTAAAATAAAGCAATGTTTTTGCATCGTTCTATTTTGCATTTGTCGGCTCTTAGCCAGCATTGTAGGAAGCGGCAGGGCCTAGGCATGGGAGGGGGAGGAGGAGTGTTACATGCATTCCACTTCCTAAGTGCTCATGTGTGTTTGGCTGGCCATCTCAGGCCGACCAATACACACATGCGCACTTAGGTTTTATCCAGCCCAGTTTCATTGAGCAGCCAGGCTGGAGAAACCCCCACAGACACCCTGGTCTGAGCAGGGCATCTTTTCAGCCCACTGATAGAGCAGCATGGGGATTGGATGGGAGTCTGTCACAGGGGCTGCTGGGACCTAGGAAGAGGAGAGGCAGCAAACACAATGCTGAAGGCGGCTGGCGGCTAAAGGTACGTTTTTTTTGCAAAAAATCTATTCTTTCTTCCCCCCACACGACCCCCCCTCTGCTTGACCCCCCTTCCACGCGCCCCCTTCCAAGCTCCCTCTCCTGCCTCACCACCCTTTATTTGTGGCGCCTGCCACTGCCAACTTCCAAAAGAAATCATGCATTCAAATGCTCATATCCCACCACTTGAGCTGGATTTATGATTGCTGAAAACTCTGCATGCGAGGATGAGCTCTCCTGACTAGTGAATGCGATTGTAAATTTCTGATAAGAATACAAAACGTACTTTTGGTTGTAAACATATTCTTAAAACCAAATGTACTTTTGGGAAGAGGCCCACTGCTGTCAAAATGTTCCTGCCCCAATGTAACATCTGCATAACAGATATAATTGAAGTAAGTACTTGTGGTGATGTGATACTCTGTGATGTCATCTAGAGTGTTGGCAGACGTCCTGCCCTGAGTGTTCTGTTGATGGCAGCTACTGCCTGTGTTTGGTACCAGCTGGGACGGCTCTCTGTACCACCAATAAATACTACTCCTGCTACCTCAACTGTGTCTCCACTTCACTTCACAACAGTGGCGACAGAAGACGGGATACACCCACAGCCACCTCCGTTTGCTGATGACCTTCGCGGGACTTCGTACAAGTATTTATAGCCTTTTCCCATCGGAATGCAGCTGTGAGTACATTTTTTCTTTATTATTACTCACTCCCTGCCAAGGCACCCCTGCGTAACGTACAGAGAGCCGTACCCATTCAAAAGCCCCTTACTTTTAACATTAGTGTCTCTGCAGCGCGTGTGCAGAGATCACGCATTGACCAGCACGACACAGCAGACCTTAAAAAGGCGCTCTCACAATCGTATACATGGGCAAAAAAGGAGTGGAGCCATGAACCCTCACAACCTTCATCCTTCATTTTAAGTCTGCAAAAACGCTCAGAACCGCCATCCTTCATTTTAAAACACGGAAAAGATAGGAAGCTCGAGCCCTTACCCGCATTCCGCAAAAGCGCTGCTGGTTCCCGGCTTCCTAGGTGAAAGCTTACGCTTCGTGCTGCACTACTGGACAAGCCGGTTTTGAGCCACCCGGCACCAACGTACGGGAACGTGCCGCCATTTTGAGATTGGCATCCCTCATCTAGACTGGTGTCCGCTTTGCCAACCACGTTGTCCACCATCAATAAAGTTTTTCTTACTTACTGTAGCCTTTGAAGGAAGTAGGATTGATTTGCTAGGCTACTTCTGGGCTAGAATAAGTGTTCTTGGAGTAGTCATCAGTGGTAAGGTATATGTGGCTAAACGTGGGATCAATGTTCTTGGTCTTATCCATCAAGCTGAGTTTGGTCTAACTATCAAACCTGGTTCACCCAATCCAGTTTTTATTGACCATCAATCTAACCACAATTACATTTCTCCCACTAGTGATATTGGTTCTATGTCCAGTACTCAACCCACAAATGCTTGGGAACACAAGTACAGTAATATTTTTGAGGACCGTCTAGGCAAAATCACGAACTTCCAACACTTCATTAAAATTAAAGAAAATGCCGTGCCCATCAAGCACAAACTGCGCAATGTACCTTTGAGCATTAGAGGTGATCTCTCAAAGCATTTACAAACATTATGTGACCAGGGTGTAATCGAGAAGGTTGAGTCTACTCTCTGGCTTTCACCCATTGTTTTGGCCAAGAAGAGGTCTGGGGACCTGAGGATGTGTGTCGACTTGAGGAGCCTTAACGAAGCCATCTGGGTTGACGGTTTTCCCCTCCCACGCATTGAAGACCTCATAGCCAAAGTAGGTTCCTCTTCATGGTACACGAAACTTGACCTTAAGGCTGCCTACCATCAGGTCGAGCTACATCCTCAGTCCCGACACCTCACAGCTTTCGTTACTCCAGATGGTGTATTTCAATTTTGTCGCCTTCCCTTTGGTCTCGCATCGGCTGCTGCCGTATTCCAAAGATTAATGACTGAGATGTTCCATCACAATCCCCACATTGTTGTTTTCCAGGACGACATTCTCATATTCACGAAAAGTGAAGACGAGCATGACTCTGTCATTGACCAAGTATTCAACGTTCTGGCAAACAGAGGAGTCACCTTACAAAAAAGCAAATGTACTTTCAAAGTTAAAGAAATCGAGTACTTAGGCCACGTCATCTCCGAACACGGCATCAAGCCCAGACCTGGTCTAATAAAAAGCATAGTTGATGCACCTTCTCCCCAAAATAAGGAACAACTCATGTCCTTTCTTGGTCTTTGTGAATTCTATTCTAAGTTTATGAAAGATTTTGCAAAAACCACAGAGTGCTTCAGGGCGCTACTAAAGAAAGGAGCAACTTATGAATGGTCCGAGGAGTGTCAAAAAGGTTTCCAGCTGATCAAAGACCACATAGTTCAAGCTCCTGCCTTGCAAGCATTTATAGAAGGAAAGCAAACCATTGTTACTGTTGATGCTTCAGAGTATGGTCTGGGAGCTGTCCTTTCACAATATGCCAATGGTAAAGAGCATACAGTGGGATTTGCTTCCAGGACTCTTCGTCCTGTTGAACGGAAATATTCCGTTATTGAAAAAGAACTTTTAGCCTGTGTTTGGAGCGTTGAAAAATTCAAACAATATGTATGGGGCAGATCATTCATCCTCAAGACTGACCATCGCCCTCTAGTTGATATCCTTTCTGGGAAAAACGTCAAACGCACCACCGCTCGCTTAGCACGTTTATCCACGAAACTCCTAGAATACACTTTCTCTGTAGAATATATCCCTGGAGGAAAGAACTGTAGAGCGGACTGTCTATCAAGACTCCCTATTTCAGACACCGATGAACATGAATGGGAAACTGACATCGAAGAGTGTTTTGTGGCACTTATTGGCCAAGATAACTTGTCCTTTGCAGAAGAAGATTGGATTGTGGAGATTGACAAGGATCCCATTCTCAAAGAAGTCACTTCTTTAATTAAGAAAGGTTGGCCGAAAGAGAGGTGTCTCTCAGCAGATTTACAGATGTTCTGGAAAGTTGGTGACGAACTTTCAATGGAAGGTGGGAAAGTTGTCAGAGGTGATAAACTCATTCCTCCTTCTTCCTACCGAGAAAAGATCATCCTAGCCGCACATTCTGGTCATCTTGGAGCAACTATCACAAAGAGGAAAGTCAGAGCTGACTTCTGGTGGCCTAGGATGGACACGCAAATTAATGATCTGGTTCGGCAATGTTCACGCTGTAATGCCAGTGACAAAGTCTTGGTACTCGAAGGCACAGTTGAATCTCCTGTACCCCCGCCTGGCAGAGCTTGGCAAAGACTTGGTATGGACTTTCTTGGACCGTTTCATGTTCTCCCTTCCAATTCCAAATATTTTTTAGTACTCATTGATCATCTGTCCAGGTGGGTGGAGGTCGAACCCATTACCACACCCAATTCCAAGAGCGTTATTAACTGTTTGAATGCCATCTTCCTCAGGGAGGGTTATCCCGAGGAAATTTTGACCGATAATGGTGTTCAATTCGTTTCAGAAGAAATGAACTAATTTCTGCACTCTTGTGGCATCAAACACACCAGGACTCCGCTTTACCATCCACAAAGCAATGGCAAAACTGAGAGGTTTAACAGGGTCATAGTGGAGTGCGTGCAAGCAGCCTTTAGATCAAAGTCCTGTGTTTTTCAAGCTGTGAAGGATCTTGTCTGGTCTTATCGCACCTCACCTCACGTTGCTACCAATTTTTCTCCTTTCGAACTTATGAGGGGTAGAAAAGCTTCCTCCCGTGTATATCCCTTCTGGATGGTCAAATCTTTTCATCAAGGTTGCAACATGAGGTGTATGTGGGAATCTGCCAAGAAAACTTCCACTGAAGCTTGTTCAAAATCTCATCAATTCTCCACCACGAAAGAAATTCCTAGACTACGTGTCGGAGATTGGGTCAGGGTCAAAAATCCTAACTCAGTAAGAAAAGGTTTCTCTAAATTTCTAGAATCACAACGAATTGTAGAAATCCGTAAGAATGCTGTTAAGTTGTCTAATGGAAGTTGGTGGAGTACTTCCCGTGTCGCAAAAGATCCTTGTATTCATTCTGAAACTGGTGAAATCAATCAAAATGTTGAAGGGGGGGATGGCATTAGGAGAAGCACCAGAATCCTGGTTAGACCACGAAAATTACAAGACTATGTATAAGTTTAATTACTTTGCTCTTCACCCTGCTTTCTGTACTCACCAGTTCATTTTCCTTTTGACATATTGTACCCTTTCTCTATCCCACAGTTATTTTATCAAAAGAGGGGAGGTGTGGTGATGTGATACTCTGTGATGTCATCTAGAGTGTTGGCAGACGTCCTGCCCTGAGTGTTCTGTTGATGGCAGCTACTGCCTGTGTTTGGTACCAGCTGGGACGGCTCTCTGTACCACCAATAAATACTACTCCTGCTACCTCAACTGTGTCTCCACTTCACTTCACAACAGTACTCTGGCACAATCACATACCCAACATATCATTAGAGCCATAACCCTGGCAATGGAAGACCCCTGATTACACAATTCAATTAAATCAACGGGGCGAAGAAGAATCACTCATTCTTGTGAATGGAGATAATGAATTCCTACAGCTCACTTACCCTTACCCAAACTCACACTTCAAAGACTCCAGCAAGGACCACTTTATGGCTATTCCTTTCAATAAGTAGAAATCATCATGAAACACATAATTTAACAGATCCACTATAACCAAGACCTGGCACAAATGATATATTTACCCATGAAAAGCACTGACCCATGTGTAAGGGTAAACAAACACTGTCACTTGGCAGAATGGTGCTCAGAAATGCATTTGAATAACCATCGACACAACCGTTCAGTTTGTTTTGTCCAGGGTTGCAAGACCTGTCAGGTTGCAAGAACATCCTATTATGCACTTAAGGCAAATGGCACCTTTAACTCATTTAATTATATATTGCTGTCTTTCACACATAGTAGACATCATGAGTGGATGCATTTCACTTACAGAGTGACAGAACCCCAATTAATCAATCATAATTTCAATTGTTAAGCTAACATTATTGTGCATGTATATTTATTAACAAGCTGGGCTTGTGTGGGCTTCCAAACTTAATGTTGAACTGGAAAAAGCGTGCCTAAAAGGGGAGAGGGTTGTATTTATGGGTCAAAACTATAGGCAAATTGCAGAAGAAGGTACTGATGTCAGAACACAGACTGTTTTTAACAGTTTTGCACTTGCCTTATCCTTGTGGTGACAGTTCATTTACTGGAATTTTGTATCATAATTCTTTACGTCCTAGAACAAAACATGAAAGATCGATCTTCTGTGCGGTAAATTTGTGAAGTTTTTTGCTAACTTTTCAGATTGACCTTCTAACACCAAATGTTCCTAACTGGAAATATCAATGCTTTTTTCTGATACCACTCTTGACTGAAACAGAGCAGCAAGAACTATATAGCTGACCTAAAGTTTACATTGCTGAGCGGGAACTCAAGCAAGTTTACTGGAGTATTGATACATTTAAACTAAGTTTTAGCAAATGGCAGATCTAATGGTAGCAGTCCTACACCACTGATGAGTTGTTTCAAATTTCAGTTTTTTAACCGCTCAGGGAAAAGTAGTTTGGTGTCTTAGCAGCCCTATGATCATTAGATGCTCTGGATTAATGTGAGTCTCTACCATCAAGTATGCATTTATTGGACAATTGAGGAGGGATGTCATTGACAAAAAGTGAACCTTAGAATCTGACATAATAAAGATAAGGGAGTTACCCTACGATCCTGGATCCAATAATGTCAATATTGATACACAAATTGTTGGAGTGAAAGTGGGAATTTTATATAGTGCTGATAGGCTCTCCAGCATATTGCTCAATCCTTATGAAATTGTCCATGAAAACCAAAAGAGCGGACACCAAGAGTTGCTTTTACCATTTCCAAATATAATCTGCACTATATTTATCAATTCAATAAACTAATCCAGCAATTACATCTAATACTCCAGTTACATCCCCAGACAATATCTTCATTTAATAGACCATCAGATTTTAATAATTGTTGAAATTGAAATCAGAAGGAGAATATGGCGGCGGGCTGAGTGTGGCGGTCGCTGGTCAGCGCTAGGTGTTTGCAGTTTATGTGAGCTCTGCCGAATTTGGTCCCCGGTTGCAATGGGGATTTGAAAGGATGAGAATAATTGATTACATAGCTTACGGCCAGCTGTTTTCTTCTTTTTTTGTGTGATTAAAGTGCACGCATCACTCTACTGAGGTTGTGTTGTGCCCGGGGAGGTCTGCGACACGGCTATGTCGACAAAGGAGAACATTCGTGTTGCTAGTAATAATAACCCAGTATTTGTAAAGCGCAAACAAATCACCCCTAAGAGTCTAAAGGCGCTGGGGGCCATCGGGAAGATTAAGCGAGCTATTGCCCAGAGTCACATGGTGCTGGGCAGAGCTGCCCCCAGAGCCGGGGATCAAACTGTGAGCCCCGTGCTCCGGAGTCAGCTGCCCTGGCCGCTGTGCCACACCTCTCCCCTGCTAGTGGTGGGGAGGAAGGGGAGGCAGAATCAGCACAAGCTGTATGAGGAGAACAATGTTGGCAACAGTGTGGGATCTTCTGATTAAAGTAAAAAAGCATCAGCATTGCAACAGTATGCACTGTAAGCTTGTGCAAGTGCTGGGGTGAAGGCAACAAGCAAGAGGGGTACAGGACTAAAGTTGGGGGGGCCTGCTCTCACCAGGAGGAAACAGGGAGATTTGAGTTTTCGATGGATCCAATCTTAGCTCTCCTGGGTGGTTGGAGATATCCTCCAGAGTGTGGTACCTTCTCCACCTCAGTAAGTTAGTGCTCCAGAGGAGGTGTATCAAAGGACCTTGGAAGGACAGGGTTGAGGGGTTCCAATGCCAGGAAGAGGCAGCAGGCTAGGATAGCAGTGCAGACTGTGAAGCCTAGAATCACCTCTTGTCTCAACTCCTTCTTCAATATCATGGCTACCAGTAAGGCGTGCCCAGCAGAGAGAGGAATCATTTAGCCTCCAAAAGCAAAGGGTTTGGGTCAGGAAATAGAGATGGGCTCAGTCCCACAATGTAGTGGAATTGGGGCAAACAGACTAATGCAGAGCACACAAGGAGGCCTCAGGTAGCTGGATACTGGTTCATATGGAGACCCCCGCACCCCCCCGGAGTTTGGTGTCCCACAGGCGTCAATCAGGGCCGTTCACAGAATGGAAGAACCAGCGTAGTGCCAGCTGATCTGGTCTCGGTGGATAATAGATATGAGGTCTTAGGAAGATTTACCAGAACAAGATCTTAATCAGAGATGCCTCCCAGCCTCGGGCCGAAGATATACATTGTGGTTAAAAGAAACTCCTCTGAATTAGGAGCACTTAAGTTGCCGAATCAGGGTGTGTGAGAAGGGTTGGAAAAACTGGAAAAAGACACACAAAGGAACAATTTAAGACCTTTGAATGTCAGAGAGGGTGTGAAGGGAAGTGACTTGATGGTCTTTGTTATAAGCCTCCTTAGGGAAGGGGTCCTGAAGGGGAAGGAAGAGATTGCTCTCAGGAAAGAAATACAAAGAATTCATCATGATCCCATAAAGTGCTAGGATGGTCAGAAAAAGCCCAGGAAGATATAGATGAATTTCCTTTCATGCAGCATAAAAGAAGCAATTTTGAGTGCAGCCCTAAGACAGGGGAGTTTAGAGGGGAGTGGCTTTACCTATATTATCAGGTCTGATATCTGCAGGGTTCCGAAAGAAAGGCAGTGGAAGCTGGGTAAGAAGATGGTGGAGCTGCAGAAGTTGGGGGCCAGTGCTAGTTGAGGTTACCAGCCATGCTTAAGGTGATGTGGAACAATGAAATGTACAACATCAGGTAAATTGAGCAGGCCGATGATCTCATTAGGAGAATTTGTAGTGCACTGTAGAGTAATAACAGTTAGATCACGTCCTAGGTCACACTCCTTTGGAGATTAACAGTGCTGCTCCTTTTCTGGTTAAGTTTGTGAGTTTTAGCTTTAGTTAAACTAATTCTTTTTTGGATTGATAAGATTTTGGTTGTTGGGTTTGGTTGGGAGAGGCCTGAGTAAGGTATATGCATTGTATTTGTAATATAGAATGGCCCAAACAGGCATAGATGGGTATGTCATTAGCAATGAATGAGGGAATTGTCATGGGTGGGCACAGTGTGGGGGAGCAGGTTGGGAACATTAAAAAAACTAAGAAAAATAGCCCCATACCCAGTTCAGTAGGTGTCAGTATTATGTGATTTTATTAAACATAAGCCATCTGTTTTCATTTGTAATTCGTTTTGACATAGGTATAGCAGAACAATCTCCTGCCAATTCCAACCAAGAGACATGGATTGAGTGCTTTACTGGGTTTCTTTGTAGGGTGTGCAGAATAGTAATCTCTAAGAAATGGGTAGAGGAGTGAGGGATATAGGGATCCTGACTGAAAAGGCGTCCGGACCAAGAAAAGACAATGGTTGATTTGCCAGTATTTGCATGATAGTTCAGCCAATATTATAATACTGCAGGAAAATCACTTGACTAATTTGGAGTGCCAGGCTCTCTTTAGCAGTCAAATATGGGTGCATCAGGCAGCATTTTCTGAAGAATAATTGTAAACTAAGAGAGTGGCCTTGATTGTCAAAAAGAACTCCTGAATAAACATTGCAGATTTTAAAATGAATTGCTTAGGCAGATGGGTTATTGGCAAATTGAGTTTGAGGCAGAGCATATGTGCAGGGTATTATGCATCCTCAATAAGGCCTTTGGTTGAGAATTTGTTGTGTTTTCCCTCTCAGTAGTGATTTCAATGTCATGTCTAAGTGGAGAGCAGTGGGATTTTTTAGAGTCAGTAAGGCTGTGAAGGATTTGATGCAAGACCTTTCCATGTGTGATGTGTGGCGTAAAAAGGCTGGAATCCAAAAAGGGTACACTTTTTTCAGTAAAAGATTTTGCAGTTCCACCAGGATAGACCAGATTGGTAGACAGATCAGTATTACATAATGTCAAGGAGATTAAGCGTATTCCCGCAAGTTGGGCAGACCACTCAGTGTTGTTTTTGGAGTTAGAGTTGCCAGAGTTTCAGGTCAAACCTAGGTGAACATTGAATTGAACACTTCTATTAGAAACAGAGGTGCACCAGGTATTAATGGAGGAAAGTCAGCAGGATTTTGGAAGTAATCTGGATATGATTTAGAGGTGGTATGGGATGCATATAATGCAGTCACCCGGGTTGGTTATATGACGGAACCATGCATGCCTTTACCATGCATGCCTTTAGAAAGCGGGCAATACACCGAACGCATTGTTTCCACGGTTTCCTTTAGTACGCAAGTCGTTACAACGACTTGCCTTAGGGAGATGCTGGACTTTGTAAAAGTATGATTCACTATTCCAACTACAGTCGGTGTAACAGTAGGGAAGGTGTTGGACTTAAAATCTATAAAACTTGTAACTGCTTGCGTGCTAATGGAACGCATGATAACAACTTGTTCGTTGTAGTTAACCCTGGGCGGTGAACTACGCTACGCTCGCGGAGTTTGCGTAGTTTCGGTAACTTCGCGATTCGCGTAGAGCGCGAAGTTACCGAGCACTACGCAATTTGGGCGTAGCGTAGCTGTTTTTCTTCTTCGCGCGCTCAATATGCGTTCTCGCGCGTGCGGTAACGACCTACCGTGATTCTGCGTTCGCCGACGGGATTTCCTATCCGTTCGCGGGCGCCACGAGATTTGGAATCCGGCCGCACGATCTCGCGTGAGTGCGCGAACACGTCATTCGGACGCGCGATCTGACTTCCGGCGGCAGTGTTGGTAAGATCGCGATCCCGAACACGAAGAAACTACAATCTGGCGAAGAATATCTCTCGAGCATCATAAAACCTTCTCGAAAATGATTCTTTTGCTCCAAAAAAACTCCTCAGATTGTGATTTGGCTGTAGTTTTTTGTGCAAGGAGTCCTTTTTTCCTTTTTTCCAAGAGGAAGGAAGTGCCCCTGAGTCTCAAACTTCCTGTTCCTGTCCAGCAGGCTCCTCCCAGTGCTTTGTCCATGTGCTGTTCACTTTCATTTGGATTTGGAGCTGGAAGGATCACTTTTTGTGTCTGTCTGCTGAATCATATCATTGGATTGGATTTGAGGACTTTTGGATTTGAGATTTTACAAGTAAGTTGGAGAATTGGTCTACTTGTTTGTTTGATTGGGGCTTGTTTGTACCTACATTTTTTTGGGATTTTCATCGTTTTTAAAATTTATTGTTGTGGCCTGTAGTTTCAGTAGGGGCCTAGTTGTTTTTCTTTGATTGGAATTTCAGCCAGTAGGCCCAGAGGTACCCATGGGTGCATGTTTCTGTGGTGTCTGTTCATCATGTAGGGCATGGATGGCATTAGATTGAATTGCTAAATGTGGTTTTTGGGGTGTATTTCACTTTTTGGGTGTGTGTTAATAAATAAATACCTTTGTTGGATGTGTGTGTGTGCTTGTTGTGTAACTTTCCAACCTTTCGTAGCCCTGTGGATTTTTGTTTTTTCATTTTTGTATTAAAGCTGTGTTTAGCAGTCCTCCTTTGTCTGGTCATATTATAGGCCTGCTTGAGTTCATTTTTTTCCATGGCCTGTTGTGACTGTGAGTGACCACGTGGCTTGGGGCCATTTTGTGGTGGTAGTTTAGTAGTGTGCTGCTTTTTCCATATAGGCCTGCATGTCTTTTCTTTGTTCCCCTTGGCTTATGCTTGTTGTTGTTGTGGCCTGACCATGTGGGTGGCGGACATTTTGTGAAGGCAGGCAGTGTGCTTTTGCCATAGGCTTGCATTGTCTGTCTTCCATTTCTTTTTGTTGTGGGTGGCTAGCGGCCATTTTGTGGAGCCATCCAGGCAGTGTGCTTTTGCCATAGGCCTGCATTGATTGTCTGTCTTCACTTTCTTGTTATTATTTGTGGGTGGCCTGGCCATGTGGGTGGCGGCCATTTTGTGTAGCAAGGCAGTGCTTGCTTTTGCCATAGGCTTAAGCTTGTGGCCTAGTCTGCCAGTAGGCCCAGAGGTAGTCATCATGGGTGCATAAAAACTGTTTCTGTGTTGTCTGTTGAATTTTAACATAATTTAGGGCATGGATGGCATTGGATTGAATTGCAAAATGTGGTTTTTGGGGTGGTATTTCAGTTTTTTGGTGTGTGTTAAATAAATAGGACTTTTCAGCCAGTAGGTAACCCTGGGCGTTCAGCTCGCGGACTTTGGGCAACTCCGCACTGCGCAACAATGCGGACTTACACTTTTTATCTTCTTCGCGCGCTCAATATACGTTTTCGCGCGAGCGATAACGATTTTTTGTGACGATCGCAATGCCGAACACGCAGAATTTACAATCTGGCGAAGAATATCTCTCGAGCAGCATAAAACCTTCTCGAAAATGATGATTTTGTTCATTTTGCTCAAAAAACTCCTCAGGTTGTCATTTAGATGTAGTTTTGTGTGCAAGGAGTCACTTTTTTTTTTTTTACAATTTTTTTAAAGAGGAAGGAAGTTCCCCAGTGTCTCCAACTTCCTGGTCCTGTCCTTTGTCTTCACTTTCTTGGTATTGTGGGTGGCCCGCCATGTGGGTGGCGGCCATTTTGTGAAGCCAGGCATTGTGCTTTTGCCATAGGCCTGCATTGTCTGTCTTGTCTTCCTTTTCTTGTTGTTGTGGGTGGCCTGGCCATGTGGTGGCGGCCATTTTGTGGGACCAGCCACTGTGCTTTTGCCATAGGCCTCCAAGCTTGCAGCCTAGTCTGCCAGTAGGCCCAGAGGTAGTCATCATGGGTGCATAAAAACTGTTTCTGTGTTGTCTTGTCTGTTGAATTTTAACATCATTTAGGGCATGGATGGCATTGGATTGAATTGCAAAATGTGGTTTTTGGGGTGGTATTTCAGTTTTTTGGTGTGTGTTAAATAAATAGGCCTTTTTAGCCAGTAGGTAACCCTGGGCGTTCAGCTTGCGGACTTTGGGCAACTCCGCACTGCGCGACAACGCGGACTTACACTTTTTATCTTCTTCGCGCGCTCAATATATGTTTTCGCGCGCGCGATAACGACTTTTTGTGACGATCGCGATGCCGAACACGCAGAATTTACAATCTGGCGAAGAATATCTCTCGATCAGCATAAAACCTTCTCGAAAATGATGATTTTGTTCATTTTGCTCAAAAAACTCCTCAGGTTGTCATTTAGATGTAGTTTTGTGTGCAAGGAGTCACTTTTTTTTTTTTTACAATTTTTTTAAAGAGGAAGGAAGTTCCCCAGAGTCTCCAACTTCCTGGTCCTGTCCTTTGTCTTCACTTTCTTGTTATTGTGGGTGGCCTGGCCATGTGGGTGGCGGCCATTTTGTGAAGCCAGGCATTGTGCTTTTGCCATAGGCCTGCATTGTCTGTCTTGTCTTCCTTTTCTTGTTGTTGTGGGTGGCCTGGCCATGTGGTGGCGGCCATTTTGTGGGACCAGCCACTGTGCTTTTGCCATAGGCCTCCAAGCTTGCGGCCTAGTCTGCCAGTAGGCCCAGAGGTAGTCATCATGGGTGCATAAAAACTGTTTCTGTGTTGTCTTGTCTGTTGAATTTTAACATCATTTAGGGCAAGGATGGCATTGGATTGAATTGCAAAATGTGGTTTTTGGGGTGGTATTTCAGTTTTTTGGTGTGTGTTAAATAAATAGGCCTTTTCAGCCAGTAGGTAACCCTGGGCGTTCAGCTCGCGGACTTTGGGCAACTCCGCACTGCGTGACAACGCGGACTTACACTTTTATCTTCTTCGCGCGCTCAATATACGTTTTGCGCGCGATAACGACTTTTTGTGACGATCGCGATGCCGAACACGCAGAATTTACAATCTGGCGAAGAATATCTCTCGAGCAGCATAAAACCTTCTCGAAAATGATGATTTTGTTCATTTTGCTCAAAAAACTCCTCAGGTTGTCATTTAGATGTAGTTTTGTGTGCAAGGAGTCACTTTTTTTTTTTTTACAATTTTTTTAAAGAGGAAGGAAGTTCCCCAGAGTCTCCAACTTCCTGGTCCTGTCCTTTGTCTTCACTTTCTTGTTATTGTGGGTGGCCTGGCCATGTGGGTGGCGGCCATTTTGTGAAGTCCGGCATTGTGCTTTTGCCATAGGCCTGCATTGTCTGTCTTGTCTTCCTTTTCTTGTTGTTGTGGGTGGCCTGGCCATGTGGTGGTGGCCATTTTGTGGGACCAGCCACTGTGCTTTTGCCATAGGCCTCCAAGCTTGCGGCCTAGTCTGCCAGTAGGCCCAGAGGTAGTCATCACGGGTGCATAAAAACTGTTTCTGTGTTGTCTGTTGAATTTTAACATCATTTAGGGCATGGATGGCATTGGATTGAATTGCAAAATGTGGGTTTTTTGGGGGGGTCTATTTCACTTTTTGGTGTGTTAAATAAATGCCTTTTTTGCGTGTGTATGTGTTGTTGTTGTAGTTGTTGTCTAACTTTCCAAACTGTTTTTAGCCATGTGGATTTTAGTTTTTGCATTAAAGATGTGTGTGTTTTATCAGGCATCCTTTGTCTGGCCATATAGGCCTGCTTGAGTTCATTGTTTGCCATGCCTTGTGCCTGTGAGTGACGATGTTGCTGGGGGCCATTTTGTGGTGGTAGTTAGTAGTGTGCTGTTTTTGCCACATAGGCCTGCGTGTCTTTCCATTGTTCCTCTTGTCTTACTGCTTCCAAATCCATCCCCATTGCCAGCTGCAGCTCCCTGATGCTGCATCCATCCCACGTGATGCACAAATTTAGGCCAAACAGGCTCCACTACATTTTAGTTTTTGTTCTTTGCTATTCTTATTCTTCCTGAGTGTACACACTACACAGTACACCAGGAAAGCCCTGGCCTTGTTGTCATAAATGGCTACACTGTTGTTGTTCACTGAGTTTCTAAAATGTAATAATTGAGACAACCACACACTAAGTTATATATTATATTAGTTTGATTTGTGCTATCGTTTGACTGATGTTCTTCTGGATTTTTTGCTTATAGGTGCACAAAAAACTGAGGAGGAAGTGTGTCATCATTGCCCGTTGTACTGCCAGACAGACATCCTGCTGCTGTACACAACGTGACGTGTGACCTGACCAGACATCTCTGCAACTTGTGCAACTGAGTGCTGCTGACATCTGAAGAAGATGGGCCCAAAGAAAGCAGGTACCAGGTCCTCCAGTACCAAGAAAGTTGCTATTGAGAAGAAGGAACAGAAGAAGGAAGTGACACTTAAGTCTGGTGTGCCACCCAATACCTTTTTTGGGGAAAAAAAAATTACGCCTGCAGCAGCGGTGTCCGGGGGCAAGCTGGGGGCAGCACCTCCACATCAGTGGGCCCAACCCACCAACCCAGGCCCAAGCACATGAGTGTGGAAGAGGTAGCCAGCCTAATGGTGGAAAGCCGTGATGCTGAGCCTGAGATAAACTTATCGCTATCTCAAAGTAGTACCCAATCAACGCAGGAGGAAACACAGCAGATAAGTGGTCAACAATAACAACAGCCGCAACCACCGCCCGCAATAGTAGTTGTTGTTCCTCCCGAAGTAGGGGCAGTTCAGGAAATTGAGCCTCATGCAGAGGTAGGCGAAGAAGCCACTCATTCAGAAGATCCATTGTCTTCCAAATCTCCAGCAAGGAAAAGGAGGGTAGTCCATCAAGTTCTTCGCCAAGCCCCCTTCTGATGATCTAGATGCCACTTGGAAGCCACAAACTGAGTCTGAGAGGGAGACACGTCCCAAGACCAAGCTAGGGAAAAGGAAGGTTCCAGAAAGCCTTACACTTATGGAGGTCGATGTAGAACAGCAGGATGATGATGATGAGCCAGTCATCACGAACATCACTCCCGGCCCCGAGGAGATGGAGACCAACATTATTACCCTATCCAAAATCACTGCGAGGGATGTACCACGCATACCTCCACAGGTAACACCAACACGACCTACAGCTTCCATATTTGCATTAGCAAAGGCCCGGCAGCGACCTACATCCAGCACAACAACCACCTCAGTAGAAGTAGGTAGTGGTACAGCACAGAGTCAAATTCAACACACACCCTCCAGTTCATCCGGCATTGGAAGTGGCACCTCCAGCAGGAGGCAAAAGTTAAGCTCCCCAGTTTGGGACTTCTTTACGGTTAGCGACAAGGAGGAGAACATTGCTATATGCTCCATTTGTAATACCTCTGTTAGTCGTGGTAAGCTTGGTACAAACTATGGTACCGGAGGCCAAATAACCCATGTGAAACAACACCACTTGATCAGCTGGGAGGACCACATTTGCGGCATAAAAACTGCAACCATTGGTGTTGGTGGGGATAAAGGAGTAGAAGATCCGATCACGGTGGAAGAGGAAGGACAGGGAGACATTCTCTCTGGTAGTGGTAGACAAAGTCTCCTGTCCCCAGCAGTGCAGTGTTAACGTCGCCCACATCTTCAGCAACATCTCAGTGGCACAAGAGTAAGAGTCAGCCTGAGACACCAAGGAGTACCGCAATGAAAAAAAGTGCGTTGTTGAGCCTAAGAGAAAGGAAAACCATGCAGCCTACCATTATCAGCATGTTTGGGGGAGGGCAGTACAAACGCAACCACCCAATAGCACGTTTGTACAATGCGAAGCTGGCTAAAATGTTAGCACTGGACCTTCTCCCTTTTTCTTTTGTTGAAGGGGTGGGTTGTCTGGAATTTGTGACAGCCATCTGCCCAAAATGGCATGTTCCCAGCCGCTACTATTTTGCCTGAGTTGCTGTTCCAGCACTACATCACGACGTGCTGGAATTGCTTGGAAAAGCCTTGAAGCAGAGTGCTGTTCACAGTATCCACCTGACAACAGACATGTGGACCAGTTGCCAAGCCACAGATTACATGTACATCACTGCACACTGGATCTCTTTTGCGGGGGTTAGAGAACAGATATCTGCTGGTGTTGACGCTGCTGAGATTTTTCATGCCACTCGCAAACATGCAACTGTAGCCATGTTTGCCATGGAGAAATCTCATACTGCTGCAAACATTTTGGAAGAGTTTAACACCAAGGTCTTTGAGTGGCTGCGCCCAAGAGGGCTTAAGATTGGTTTTGTTGCCACGGACAATGGCAGTAATGTAGTTAAGGCCATGGGCGATGGTGGCTATTTCAGGGTCCTGTGTTTGGCACACTGCATTAACATTGTTGTTCAAGACTTTCTGAAAAATGAATCCAAAGTCAGCAACTTACTGGCCACCTGCAGAAGAATATGCACACATTTCAGCCATTCTTTTAAAGCCCGGAAGCAGCTGAGGGTCATTCAACTTGAGCATAAAATGCCAGTCAAAGCACTCATCCAGGAGGTGCCAACACGTTGGAACTCAACTTATTACATGTTTGATCGTCTGTTTGACCTGTACATACAACTCAATGCTTATGTCATGCAAAGATTAGGGGAACCTACTGTGAGAGGCATGACCATTGAGATTGGTCAATGGGACCTCATTAAATGCCTGACTGAGATGCTACTTCCTTTTGAGATCTTCACACATGAAGTCAGCAGGGAGGACTGTACTATGGGCCAAGCTATCCCATTGTTTCACATGCTAGAGCAACAGCTGAAGGAGGTGTCTGAAACGTACGCAGGTGTGGATGACAAACAAGACGCATATCATTTTGCGGAGTCCTTAGCCGCTCGCTTATCTGAAAATACAAGGATTAAAAATAACATTGTGTCACAACAACATTACATTACTGCCACAATTTTGGATCCACGGTACAAAGTATTTCTGAACAGTAAGGCAGTAATTCCTTTTTCGGAAGTGGATGTTGCCAACTACAAAACTTTGATAGCTGAGGAAGCCACTAAGTTCGAAAACGAATGGCTGGTAATTAAAGGCCCCCCACCCCAGGACATAACAAGTACTACAGGGCATCCAGAGTCAAGTTCTACTTCGGAGCCTGAGGGCAGTGCGTTTGCCTCCCAGCAGTCACTGACACCAACACTACCAATAACATCAACATCAGCAAGAACAGGATCATCCACAGTACATTCGGCAACTGATTGGTTTCTACGGCAGGGGTATGGTAAGTCCAGTGCTGATGCAAAGGCAAAACAGGCCGAGCACATCGGAGCACCCCTGAACATTGAGCGGACGGTCCAGGCCTATCTGGATGACCCAACAGAGGTCTTCATGGATCGCAACCCATTGGTGTATCTGGCTTCCCCTGTCGCAAGCGTCTCTTCTGAGCGTGTTTTCAGTGCTTCTGGTGCCATTGTAACTTTGAAAAGGACCAGTCTCTCGCCCAAAAGCGTGGAGAGGTTAACCATGATCAAAATGAATCAGCACTTTATACCACCGGATTACAAAATACGTGAATAACAGCAGGAAGAGGAGAGCGACTTCGATGACGTAAGTAGTGGGTTACAGGACCTACTTCTGTCCGAACCACCAGAGTTTGAGGACGAGCTCCTCTTCCCTGACAACTAGGCTTTCAAATTGTTACTTTCTTCCTTCCTTTATTTG
Organism: Calotriton arnoldi; assembly: GCA_963921515.1. Classification (NCBI taxonomy): domain Eukaryota; kingdom Metazoa; phylum Chordata; class Amphibia; order Caudata; family Salamandridae; genus Calotriton; species Calotriton arnoldi. The sequence goes on along the minus strand of CAWUFW010007601.1, from coordinate 50,902 downwards.
TCTGTGTATCTGTCTTTCTGGTTCAAATCAAATCACAACAAATCCATCACCACCGTCTTCTCTTTTTATTTCCCTATTGGAGTTGCACGTCTGTGCATTTAACTGTCCACTCTTCAGAGTCCTGCTTCATCTTCCTGACTCGCCCTAATTACATTTCCATCAAGCCAGACATTGGAGTACAAGAAATGTTGCCTTTAACAGTCCCTCCATAAGAAGTGAAACGTGACTATAGCTATCCTCCGTTTTGTTTCCGAGCCGAAACTCATCACTGTCCGAAGGCTACCGCCTCTGTAGGCATCCACAACCCTTCACTGTCAGAAGAACTTGGGCAGGCATCCAAAAGTAAACTCATCACTGTCAGAAGGCTACAGCCTCGACAGGCATCCAAAGCTCATCACTGTCAGGACAGAAGGTACTTGGCAGAGAAAGACAAGACTCTTCGAAGAAACTTGCTGACATTTCTGCAAACTCAATTGACCATCAATGACCGCTACCCAGGCCGCAGCCCATCACAGCGCTAACCATGTGAAGCAACTTAAACTGCGACAAAGTGCCACAGATGAATAAGACGAAAACCGAAACAGCGACTAACACTCAAAATGAATGTGGAGTAATAATGAGGCCACTGCCTCGTTAAAAAAAACACACACCTGTCAGAACTAGGCATCTGATGATCTGACAGCCAAAGAGAAGAGCAAGACAGGTAATGATGGCATGCATTGGATGCTTGCTGACTCTGAGCGATTGCTGTTGTTTGTTGTGTTGATGTTGTGCATGAAGTCGAACTCTACTAGTTAATCTACAAAGTGAAAGTGACTCAAGTGACAGTCAATGTTTCCCTTCTTGTTGTTTAATAACCAAATTGTACTCCTACTACTGCAGGTGCAGGCCAATATCTGTTGCAATTTTTTAATATGGAATATGGACTTAATCGGAGTCACTACAGACTGAGTTGGAGTTGGACAACACGTACCACACCATGATGATGACCATACTATCTTTGCACGCAGTCAGTCAGTTGGATCGGAGGTGATTGAAGGAATGACTGCGTTTCATGAAGTGGCATAAAAGGTAAACACAACAATTCAGCAAGAAAGTAAACACAGCAGACCTACATGTCCATGTAGTGGTGGAGTCGAGTGTAGTCATATGACTGACAGCGGGGCATTGATTTAGTCACTTAATTTGGAAAATGCTAGGTTGCTGTATATGCCTTTTGTCTGGCTCTGTCAAAATTTAAGGTAAATGGAGTTTGGGTCACGGGCTGGTGTTGTGGTGGGCCTGTTCTGTCCTGTTGTTATTGTAGCTTAATGCTGTAAACAGAATAGACACGATATATCCAAGCCGCCTCAGTCTGAAAGTGTTCTCTCTTCTCTTCTTGGACTCCACCGTAATTGATGCTTTTTTTTATTAATTAATTTTTCAATACCCCTTTTGTTTTTCCATCTACACTTACAGGCCGGCCTTTACCCTGTGCTATACTGGGAGAAACAACTCACACTTACCTTACCAATCCGCATCAGGCAGGCAGTGGCACCCGAGATTGATGTGCGGAGCGTCCATGGAAGATAGGACCAAGAGGAATGACGAGATTCAACTCCACAATTTGACCAGGATAATACAGTAACTTTAGTATCATTCATCATTCGTCTTTTAATTAATTTGATTCCTTTTTTCTCTTCAATCATTACGACTGTGTGTTGTGTTGTTGTTTGTTTACTAATTGATCCCAAAAGAACAAGGAAACCCTGGAAGTCAGCGGGGACCAAGGGTGGAGTTATGCTTTACAGAACAAGGGTCCCAAACAAATAGGAATGCAGAATTATAATTCCACAATTACATAATAAAAGTTGGAATTAACAAGTGTTTTAATATAAAGATAGGTATTTAATGCGAGAGTCTATGAAACAAGGGAATGATAACACGTGAAAATTAAAGTGAGCAACCGTGGCAAGGCAGAGGGAAATCAGCCGATTTCCTTACCCCAGGCAAGTGACTTAAAAAGTGACTTTTCAGTATGCGTGAATATAAATAAACAAAAGTCACAGTAGAGGTTACATCTCATACTCCACAGAGAATATAGATAGCGGTATAGAGTTGAGAATGTATTTGTCGATGACGTTTCAATCCCGCAGAGAGTATCGGGATCTCATCAGGACTACTAGATAAAACAGGTGCCTGAGAAGTTGCCTGGATAAGTAAGAGGGAGGGGAAGGGGAGGGAAGGGAAAGAAGCAATAAAAATAAATAAAAACCATGGAAAAGGAAAATGGAAGGGAAGGGAAGAAAAGGGGAGGGAAGGGAAGGGAAGAAAAAGGTAAAACATAAGAAATGAAATCCAATGAGAGAGATAATGAGAGGTGGGGAGAAATAGGGAGGATTGATAGTAAGATGGATAAGTGAGGGTGTGAGGGTGAAGGGAAGATAGAGAGGCGGGAGGAGCAGAGGAAAGTCGTGATATTGATATCAGAATCAGGGGATAGGTGAGAAGGGGTGGAAAGGAGAGAATTAAGGGGTAGACCAGAAAGTGAGGGACTGTGCGGCCTGGAGGAAAGGTGTATAGGGTGGGTCAGAAGGAGAAGGACTAACCAGTTGAGCGGCAATTGTAAGAGCCACGATGTAGGGGGCCGAGGCGAGGTAATGGCGGTGGGTTCCGCCAGGAGCAGGCAGGAGTCAGGAAGTTCCGGGGGTTCTGGAAAAGGAAGGGGAGGCTGTGAAAAGAAATGGCGCCAAGTGTGGAAAGGGGTACAATAGGTAGGAATCTTACCGTTGGAATAATTAAGGTGTCTTGAAAGGGTAGCAGCTCCCAGCCGGGAGACTGCAAGGTGAATGGGCGTGCCGGACGGCAGGCCGCTGATTGCGATAAAGTCACCGTAGCCCCGGAATCGGGAATGAGAGCCGTGCGCCGGCTCGTAGGCTAGGGGAAAGGGGGCAACGGGTAAGTATGGCGGAACGGGAGTGAGGGGACAGTGTGGGCAATAAGGAGCGGAAATGTCGGAGTGTAAAATGCTGTTGGAGCAGGCTTACCTGATGCGGGAGGGACAACGGACGGCTGTGGGATCAGGGGTACAACGTTCAATGGCGGATAATGCTGGCCGGCTGAATGGAGCTCTACGAGGTAGCTGAGAGCCTACGTGGTAATAGGACACCGGAAGTGACGGTGTATGTAGCCACGAGTATAACTAATCAGCGTAGGGGTGGCGGCCATATTGGAGAGGGATAAGGGAGCGACGTGTACACCGTAAAGTGACGGACAATGCCGGTAGGCTGATAGGGGCTCTACGTGGTCGAGGTAACCTACGTGGTCATGGGGTACCGGAAGTAGCGTAGGGGGTGGGCACGAGTATTCCTGCTCAGTGTAGGGGTGGCGGCCATATTGGAGAGGGGTATGGGAGCGATGTCAATCAATCAATCAATCAATCAATCAATCACAGAATTTGTAAAGCGCGCTACTTACCCGCGAGGGTCTCAAGGCGCTGGGGAGAAAAAAAGGGGGGGTGGTGCTGCTACTGGTCGAACAACCAGGTCTTGAGTAGCCTCCTGAAGGTCAGCAGGTCTTGGGTCTGTCGTAGGCTTAGTGGAAGGGTGTTCCAGGTCTTGGCGGCGAGGTGGGAGAAGGATCTGCCGCCGGTGGTAGTTCTTCGAATGCGAGGGACGGTGGCGAGGGAGAGGTCGGCGGAGCGGAGTTGGCAGTTGGGGACGTAGAAGAGGAGTCGTCTGTTGAGGTAGGCTGGGCCAGTCTTGTGGAGTGCCTTGTGTGCGTGGATGAGGAGTTTGAAGGAGATTCTCCTGTCGACGGTGAGCCAGTGCAGGTTCCTCAGGTGGGGGGTGATGTGGCTGTGGCGTGGTACATCGAGGATCAGGCGTGCGGAGGCGTTTTGTATGCGTTGCAGTCGCTTGATGAGCTTGGCCGGGGCTCCCGCGTAGAGGGCGTTCCCATAGTCAAGTCTGCTAATGACGAGGGCCTGGGTGACTGTTCTTCTTGTGTCTGTCGGGATCCACCTGTAGATCTTGCGAAGCATGCGGAGGGTGTTGAAGCAGGAGGATGAGACTGCGTTGACTTGCTTGGCCATGGAGAGCGTTGAGTCGAGGATGACTCCCAGGTTGCGTGCGTGGTCGGTGGGTGTCGGGGCTGCTCCCAGCGTCGTTGGCCACCAGGAGTCGTCCCAGGCTGAGGGGTTGGAGCCGAGGATGAGGACCTCTGTCTTCTCCGTGTTCAGTTTTAGTCGGCTGATCTTCATCCAATCGGCGACTGCCTTCATTCCTTCATGGAGGTTGGATTTGGTGGCGAGGGGTCCTTGGTGAGGGAGAGGATCAGTTGAGTGTCGTCGGCGTAGGGAGATTATGTTGAGGTTGTGCTGTCTGGCGATGCGTGCGAGCGGGGCCATGTAGATGTTGAACAGTGTTGGGCTGAGGGACGATCCCTGGGGTACGCCGCAGATGATCTCGGAGGCTTCGGATCGGAATGGTGGGAGACGGACTCTCTGGGTTCTGCCGGCGAGGAAGGAGGTGGCCCATTCCAGGGCCTTGTCTCGGATCCCTGCGTCGTGGAGGCGTGCGCGTAGAGTGCGGTGGCAGACAGTGTCGAAGGCGGCGGAGAGGTCCAGCAGGATGAGGGCTGCGGTCTCACCGTTGTCCAGCAGGATCCTGATGTCGTCGGTGGCGGCAATGAGGGCAGTCTCAGTGCTGTGGTTGCTGCGGAACCCTGATTGGGATGGGTCCAGGATGCTGTTTTCTTCGAGGTATCGGGTTAGCTGTTTGTTGACGATCTTCTCGATGACCTTGGCTGGGAACGGAAGCAGGGAGATGGGCCGGAAGTTCTTGAGGTCTCTCGGGTCCGCCTTGGGTTTTTTGAGTAGGGCGTTGATCTCTGCGTGTTTCCAGCTCTCTGGGAAGGTCGCGGTCTCGAAGGAGAGATTGATGATGTTGCACAGGTGGGGTGCGATGGAGCTGCTGGCTTTGTTGAAGATGTGGTGTGGGAAAGGGTCTGACGGGGAGCCGGAGTGTATTGTGCTCATGGTCTTGATGGTGTCCTCGATGTTCACGCTGGCCCAGGCTGGCAGGGGGTCGTGGTCGATGGTGTGCGGCGGGTCTGGTGCATCGATCTTAGTTGGGGCTGTCTGGGTGTTGAAGCTGTCGTGGATGTCGGCGATCTTGCGGTGGAAGAAGGTGGCGAGGGAATCGCACAGGGGTTGCGACGGCGGGATGTCGTTGGTGTTGGAGCTGGGGTTGGAGAGTTCCTTCACGATGTTGAAAAGCTCCTTGCTGTTGTGTGCGTTGTTGTCGAGGCGGTCTTTGAAGGAGATTCTCTTGGCGGACTTGATGAGGTGGTGGTGGTTACGGATGGCGTCTTTGTGGGCTGCGTGGCTGTCCGGTGTCTTATCACTGTGCCATTTCTTCTCTAGTTTCCGGCAGGTACGCTTGGAAGCTAGGAGTTCCGAGGTGAACCAGCTGGCTCTTTTGGTGGTGTCACTGTAGGTGAGTTTTTTCAGCGGGGCGAGGGTGTTGGCACAGTCGTCCATCCATCGTCTGAGGTTGCAGGCAGCGTCGTCGGTGTTGGATGGGTCGGAGGGAGGGCTGAGAGCGAGGGTTGCCCGTAGTTGGTCTTCGGTGACTTTGCTCCAGCAGCGGCGTGGGATCTGTTGGGTGCGGTGGTGTGTGGTGGGTTTATGGAAGGTGAAATGGATGCAGCGGTGGTCGGTCCAGAGGAGTTCCGTGGTGTGGCTGAAGGAGACGTGGGAGCTTGAGGAGAAGATGGGGTCAAGCGTGTGGCCGGCGGAATGGGTCGGTGTTGTGATGAGCTGGCTCAGACCGAGGTTGGCGAGGTTGTCGATCAGGGTGGTGGAGTTGCTGTCGTTGTTGTTCTCCAGGTGAAAGTTCAGGTCTCCGAGGAGGATGTAGTCGGTAGAGGTCAGGGCGTGCGTGCTGATGAAGTCGGTGATGGAGTCGCTGAACTGGGGTCGGGGCCCAGGGGGTCTGTAGACAAGGGTGCCTCTAAGGGTGGTGTTGGGGTCCGTGTGGATCTGGAAGTGCATGTGTTCGGCGGTGCTGAGAGTGTCGTCGGTGCTGGTCGAGACCCTGATGGTGTTCTTGTGGACGATGGCGATTCCTCCTCCTACTGCGTTGACGCGGTCTCTGCGGGTGATCTTATAGCCGTCTGGGATGGCTATGGCGATGTCGGGGGCGGAGGAGTCGTTCATCCAGGTCTCTGTCAGGAAGGCGACGTCTGGTGATGATGTGTCGAGCAGGTCCCAGAGCTCGACGGCGTGTTTGCGTGCGGAGCGGGTGTTCAGTAGGATGCATCGGAGGTGGTTGAGGTCCTTCTTGGCGGGCGCTTCGGTGGCTCTGAGGCTGGTGTAGCTGCAGTTCCGGCAGGTGAAGGGACCATGGGTGCGTTTCGGGGCGGCCTTGAAGCAGTTGTGCGTCCGTCCGGGGTTGAGAGCGTGGAGTGTGGTGGCATCGTATCAGCGTCGGTCCTCGAGGCTGGTGCGGGGGGCGCACGGCCCAGGGGTTCTAGCGCTGGGCGCGGTCCAGGCGTGCACGGGCGCAGACGGGCTTGCCTTAGGCGCGCCTTTGGCACGCCAGCGGCGCGGTCGCGCAGTGGCCGCCATATATGGGGAGGTGGGAGGGAGGAGCAGCTGGGAGGCAGGGGCAGCGAATGGGCAGTCAGGGGGGCGGGGCCGCAGGGGACGCAGCGGCGGGAGTGGAGAGAGGCAGCGAGGGGTACAGAAGGCAAAATGGGCACAGTTCAATGGGGGCAGCGAGGGAAACAGAAAAAAAGGACACAGTTCAATGGGGGCAGCGAGGGAAACAGAAGGAAAAAAGGACACAGTTCAATGGGGGCAGCGAGGGAAACAGAAGGAAAAAAGGACACAGTTCAATGGGGGCAGCGAGGGAAACAGAAGGAAAAAAGGACACAGTTCAATGGGGGCAGCGAGGGAAACAGAAGGAAAAAAGGACACAGTTCAATGGGGGCAGCGAGGGGAAACAGAAGGAAAAAGGACACAGTTCAATGGGGGCAGCGAGGGGAAACAGAAGGAAAAAAGGACACAGTTCAATGGGGGCAGCGAGGGGAAACAGAAGGAAAAAGGACACAGTTCAATGGGGGCAGAGAGGGGAAACAGAAGGAAAAATGGACACAGGGAAAATGGGGGCAGCGAGGGAAACAGAAGGAAAAAAGGACACAGTTCAATGGGGGCAGCGAGGGAAACAGAAGGAAAAATGGACACAGGGAAAATGGGGGCAGCGAGGGAAACAGAAGGAAAAATGGACACATGGAAAATGGGGGCAGCGAGGGGAAACAGACGGAAAACGGGCACCGAGGCCACAAGCAGAGGGCGAGCTTACCAGCAGCAGCAGCGGGCAGGACACCACAGGCGGAGCTGTGTGGTGGGGGAGCGACCTACCTGGCAAGGTCAAGGGTCGCTGAATGAGTGCACTAGAGAATAGATCGGGGAGGGTCAGTGGGTGTGAAGGTGCAGAAGGCATGAGAAGGTGTTCTCCAATGAGAATAAGGAAGATAACAAGGGGGAATGCAAGGAGAGCCAAGAGAGAGGAAGAGGAAATAGGAAATGAAGTGAGTCTATTCAATTGGGAATAAGAAAACGAAAAAAAAAAATAATAATAATAATAATAATAATAGCAGGGAGAGCCAGAGGAATAGGAAATGAAGTGAGTATATTCCATTGGGAATATGAAACCAAAATAAAAATAATAACAAGGAGGGGATGCGGGGAGAGCCAGAGGAGTAGAAGAGGAAATAGGAGAAGCAGGGCGAATAGGCTAGAGTTAGGGAGAGTAGTGAGGGGACAATGTATGGAGACGTAGAGAGTAAGAAGTAGTGGGGAATGAGGTTGGGGAACTGAGATACAGTATGCGGAAGAAAGAGTGGCAGTTAGCATTATAGTGTGGACACTTGCACCACAATACACTGTGTACTAGGGAAGATTACAACAGGTTTGACCAGTCCTCCAGGCGATTAAGTCCTGTGTGGAGACTGTCCGTACGTATAATCCATTTTAATTCCTCCTTGTTGAGAATGCCTGTAATGTTCGTACTTCTCGGTGGTTGGAGGATCACTGCAATAACTTGCCACCTTATTTGGTCCTCCGTGTGATTCAATGCGGCAAAATGTTCAAGTAGAGGTGCGTTAGGTGTCGCACAACGTATCCGACTTCTGTGTTGGCAGATCCGGATCCTGATTTTTTGTGTCGTCTGTCCTACATATATTAAGTTGCATGGGCAAAAGATGGCGTATATAACATTGGCAGTGTTACAATTGGAAAACTTCGATAAAGTGACATAAATATTGGCATGCACAAACTTCTTAGTGTCATTCGTAAGATGGCAAACACTACAACCTCCGCATTTGAAATGTCCTAGTACAGGTGGCAGTCCCCATATTTGCCTGAGTGTGGTCTTGTTGTTACTGCTGGGGAGAGCTGCTCTGACAAGGTGATCTTGTATACTTTTATTTTTCTTAAATGCAAATAAGGGACGTTCTAAATTCAGACTCCCTGCATTGAGTGTGGGCCAATGTTTGAGGATACTCTTCCTGACTGAGTTGGAGATAGATGAGAATGTAGTTACACAGACTAGTTTGTCGCTGTTGTTTCTATCTTTGGGGCTCAACAAGGTGTCTCTTGGGCAATACCACGTGCGTTTCATGGCTGTTTTCACTAATTTACGCGGGTAGCCTCTGCTTATCAATTTTTAGTTAGGACTTTTGCTTCCCTAAAATAATCCTCCTTGCGGTAGCAATTACGGCGCAAACGCAGGAATTGGGAGTAAGGAAGGGAGTCACGTAAGGCCCTAGGATGATGACTATTATAGGCCAGCAAAGTGTTTCTCTCTGTGGGTTTGCGGTATAGGGAGGTGTAGAGTGTCCCTTCGTGTGCAATAATTTTGAGATCAAGGAAGGCAATCTCCTGTTTATTCATATTTATGGTAAAGTTAAGGCCATTACAATGGTTGTTCAACCAATCTTTGAAGTGTAACAAGTCCGAGTCTGTACCTTTCCAAATGAGGAAAATATTGTCAATATAACGTTTCCATTCAAGGATGTTAGCTCTGAAAGGGTTACGGGGTGACAATATTCTTTGTGTCTCTAGAAAATCCATGTATAGTATGGCAAAGTTTGGAGCGAAAACTGCGCCCATACTAGTACCTTTAACCTGTTGGTAGAAATTACCATTAAACAGGAAAAAGTTCCTTGTAAGGCATATTTTCAGAAGGTGTAGTAGAAAGGAGGTAGGGACTGGGTGGGGTTGTGGTCTGGAGTTAAGGAACATCTCAAGAACCTCCATACCCTCATCCTGGGGGATGTTGGTGTACAAAGACTCTACGTCAAGAGTGCAGAGAAGGCAGTCAAGGGGATCAAAGGGGAGGGTTTCTACAAGGTTGATCATGGCCATGGTGTCTTTAATGTAACAGAGGGTATCAGGTATGAAGTCTTTGATAAAGTGGTCAATATATCTGCCAAGAGGCTCGAGAATCGAACCGCATCCAGATACAATAGGTCGGCCAGGAGGTGTGGTGGCATTTTTATGCATTTTGGGCAGGGTATATATTACGGAGGTACAGGGTGATTTGGTATTGAGGTAAAGGAATTCGTTCTTGCTAAGAAAACCCTGGGTCAGCCCTTCGTTAGTGATGTCAAAAATGAGTTTCTGAATCTCCTTGGTGGGGTCAGATGGAAGCTTGCGATAATGGTCTAATCTGGAGAGTTGTCCTAGAATTTCTTGAGTGTAGCTATCAATCTCCTGAAACACTATTCCTCCGCCCTTATCTGCTGGTTTGATAATTAAATTATCAATCTTTTTGAGTTCGTAGAGTGCGTTTTTCTCAAGTAGTGTGAGATTGTATGGGGTGTATCTATGAGATGTTTCGTGGTCAGCAAGGTCTTTGAGTACGAGTTTCTCAAAGGTGACAATCTCAGCTGGTATGCTGCATTGTGGGGGAGAAAAGGTGGAGGGTGGCCGGAATGCAGTGAAGGCTGCGGATGGGGTGAAGGTTCTCTCAAGAAAAAAGGCATGGAGACGTAGTTTTCTAAAGAAACGTAACAATTCAATCTGGAGTTGGAGGAGGTCAGGTTTAACGGTGGGGACAAATGAGAGACCTTTGCTAAGTAAATCAATTTCTACCTCAGACAGTTGGTAATTGGAGAGGTTAATAATACGAATAGAGTCAAGGTCAGTCATGGTTTTGGAGTTGCTGTCAAACAAGGAGTTTGAGTTAGGTATTCGATGTCTTACCATTGGTAATACCTCTGGCGTGTCTGTCTGTCTCCGGGTGCGCTCTGCCAACGAGGCTGACGGGGTGTCCCCCAGTTGGTCTGGCGGCCCTGATCTTGTCCTTGCCCTAAAAATTTAGGGTTATTCACCCTATTCCTAGATGTGCTTGGGCCTTCAGCAGTGTCTGAGCTGTCGGATGATTCAGCAGAGGTTTCTGAGAATCCTACTACGGTTTGTTGTTTGTTGAACCTCCCCAAGGGCGTGGTAGTCTAGGCCCTAGATACGATCTGTTTGTGTAAAAATCTTCCACTAAGTAAGGGTACGTTCTTTCTATTTTGTAATTTTTCACGTCACGTTTTACTTTAATGATTTTCTTGTTTTGCTCAATTCTATTGAATTCAGATAGGGTTTTTTCGACCTTGTCTAGAAGTGTTTTAGCGTCTTGGATGTTGCTGTTCTCTTTTATTTGTTTCTCAATATCTTTAATTTCTAACTCTAGTTTTTTGGCCTCCTCATTGGCTATATCAATGCCCAAGACCATCCAGTGTCTTGAGCATGTAGTACCAATGTGGCTGAAACCTGTAAGATATTTTTAATTTCAGTAAAAACCCCTGGAATATTGCGAACTTGTAATCCAGCTGGGATCGTGTCTGTTTTTAAATATTCCGTAAGCATACGGACCATCAACTGTAATCTAATGAATTTTTGGTTAATTTTTCAAGTTGGTCAAAACTAAAACTGGCGATTGGATCCGTGGTGTCTGGTGCCTCAGAAAAGAGGGAAGGTCCCTCTAAGATCTTTTGATATAGTCATCTGAATATAGAGGGGCATGTTGTGCCATGCCTGGCTGGTGAGCGTTGGAGAAGAGAGGGAGGAGGGTGGGGTTGGGGCAGGGATGGGAAGGGCCAAGGCAGAAGGGGCCAAGGCAGGGAGGGACAACGGGAAGGGGGAGGGCGAGGTAGTTACGGGGCCCACTAAAACACTTAGTAGGGTGGAATAAAGTGAATTATTCCTTGCAATCCAGCGATTGCGCTTAGGTATAGCAAAAGAACAAGGAAACCCTGGAAGTCAGCGGGGACCAAGGGTGGAGTTATGCTTTACAGAACAAGGGTCCCAAACAAATAGGAATGCAGAATTATAATTTCACAATTTCATAATAAAAATTGGAATTAACAAGTGTTTTAATATAAAGATAGGTATTTAATGCGAGAGTCTATGAAACAAGGGAATGATAACACGTGAAAATTAAAGTGAGCAACCGTGGCAAGGCAGAGGGAAATCAGCCGATTTCCTTACCCCAGGCAAGTGACTTAAAAAGTAACTTTTCAGTATGCGTGAATATTATAAATAAACAAAAGTCACAGTAGAGGTTACATCTCATACTCCACAGAGAATATAGATAGCGGTATAGAGTTGAGAATGTATTTGTCGACGACGTTTCAATCCCGCAGAGAGTATCGGGATCTCATCAGGACTACTAGATAAAACAGGTGCCTGAGAAGTTGCCTGGATAAGTAAGAGGGAGGGAAGGGGAGGGAAGGGAAAGAAGCAATAAAAATAAATAAAAACCATGGAAAAGGAAAATGGAAGGGAAGGGAAGAAAAGGGGAGGGAAGGGAAGAAAAAGGTAAAATATAAGAAATGAAATCCAATGAGAGAGATAATGAGAGGTGGGGAGAAATAGGGAGGATTGATAGTAAGATGGATAAGTGAGGGTGTGAGGGTGAAGGGAAGATAGAGAGGGGGAGGAGCAGAGGAAAGTCGTGATATTGATATCAGAATCAGGGGATAGGTGAGAAGGGGTGGAAAGGAGAGAATTAAGGGGTAGACCAGAAAGTGAGGGACTGTGCGGCCTGGAGGAAAGGTGTATAGGGTGGGTCAGAAGGAGAAGGACTAACCAGTTGAGCGGCAACAACAACGACAAACTAGTCTGAGTAACTACATTCTCATCTATCTCCAACTCAGTCAGGAAGAGTATCCTCAAACATTGGCCCACACTCAATGCAGGGAGTCTGAATTTAGAACGTCCCTTATTTGCATTTAAGAAAAATAAAAGTATACAAGATCACCTTGTCAGAGCAGCCCTCCCCAGCAGTAACAACAAGACCACACTCAGGCAAATATGGGGACTGCCACCTGTACTAGGACATTTCAAATGCGGAGGTTGTAGTGTTTGCCATCTTACGAATGACACTAAGAAGTTTGTGCATGCCAATATTGATGTCACTTTATCGAAGTTTTCCAATTGTAACACTGCCAATGTTATATACACCATCTTTTGCCCATGCAACTTAATATATGTAGGACAGACGACACAAAAAATCAGGATCCGGATCTGCCAACACAGAAGTCGGATACGTTGTGCGACACCTAACGCACCTCTTCTTGAACATTTTGCCGCATTGAATCACACGGAGGACCAAATAAGGTGGCAAGTTATCGCAGTGATCCTCCAACCACCGAGAAGTACGAACATTACAGGCATTCTCAACAAGGAGGAATTAAAATGGATTATACGTACGGACAGTCTCCACACAGGACTTAATCGCCTGGAGGACTGGTCAAACCTGTTGTAATCTTCCCTAGTACACAGTGTATTGTGGTGCAAGTGTCCACACTATAATGCTAACTGCCACTCTTTCTCCCGCATACTGTATCTCAGTTCCCCAACCTCATTCCCCACTACTTCTTACTCTCTATGTCTCCATACATTGTCCCCTCACTACTCTCCCTAACTCTAGCCTATTCGCCCTGCTTCTCCTATTTCCTCTTCTACTCCTCTGGCTCTCCCCGCATCCCCTCCTTGTTATTATTTTTATTTTGGGTTCATATTCCCAATGGAATATACTCACATCATTTCCTATTCCTCTGGCTCTCCCTACTATTATTATTATGATTATTATTATTATTTTTATATTATTTTTTTTTTATTTTCGTTTTCTTATTCCCAATTGAAAAGACTCACTTCATTTCCTATTTCCTCTTCCTCTCTCTTGGCTCTCCTTGCATTCCCCCCTTGTTATCTTCCTTATTCTCATTGGAGAACACCTTCTCATGCCTTCTCCACCTTCACACCCACTGACCCTCCCCGATCTATTCTCTAGTGCACTCATTCACATCGCTCCCATACCCCTCTCCAATATGGCCACCACCCCTACACTGAGCAGGAATACTCGTGCCCACCCCCTACGCTACTTCCGGTGCCCCATGACCACGTAGGTTACCTCGACCACGTAGAGCTCCTATCAGCCTACCGGCATTGTCCGTCACTTTACGGTGTACACATCGCTCCCTTATCCCTCTCCAATATGGCCGCCACCCCTACGCTGATTAGTTATACTCGTGGCTACATACACCGTCACTTCCGGTGTCCTATTACCACGCAGGCTCTCAGCTACCTTGTAGAGCTCCATTCAGCCGGCCGGCATTATCCGCCATTGAACGTTGTACCCCTGATCCCACAGCCGTCCGTTGTCCCTCCCGCATCAGGTAAGCCTGCTCCAACAGCATTTTACACTCCGACATTTCCGCTCCTAATTGCCCACACTGTCCCCTCACTCCCGTTCCGCCATACTTACCCGTTGCCCCCTTTCCCCTAGCCTACGAGCCGGCGCACGGCTCTCATTCCCGATTCCGGGGCTATGGTGACTTTATCGCAATCAGCGGCCTGCCGTCCGGCACGCCCATTCACCTTGCAGTCTCCCGGCTGGGAGCTGCTACCCTTTCAAGACACCTTAATTATTCCAACGGTAAGATTCCTACCTATTGTACCCCTTTCCACACTTGGTGCCATTTCTTTTCACAGCCTCCCCTTCCTTTTCCAGAACCCCCGGATACTTCCTGACTCCTGCCTGCTCCTGGCGGAACCCACCGCCATTACCTCGCCTCGGCCCCCTACATCGTGGCTCTTACAATTGCCGCTCAACTGGTTAGTCCTTCTCCTTCTGACCCACCCTATACACCTTTCCTCCAGGCCGCACAGTCCCTCACTTTCTGGTCTACCCCTTAATTCTCTCCTTTCCACCCCTTCTCACCTATCCCCTGATTCTGATATCAATATCACGACTTTCCTCTGCTCCTCCCCCCTCTCTATCTTCCCTTCACCCTCACACCCTCACTTATCCATCTTACTATCAATCCTCCCTATTTCTCCCCACCTCTCATTATCTCTCTCATTGGATTTCATTTCTTATATTTTACCTTTTTCTTCCCTTCCCTCCCCTTTTCTTCTCTTCCCTTCCATTTTCCTTTTCCATGGTTTTTATTTATTTTTATTGCTTCTTTCCCTTCCCTTCCCTCCTCTTCCCTCCCTCCCCTTCCCCTCCCTCTTACTTATCCAGGCAACTTCTCAGGCACCTGTTTTATCTAGTAGTCCTGATGAGATCCCGATACTTTCTGCGGGATTGAAACGTCGTCGACAAATACATTCTCAACTCTATACCGCTATCTATATTCTCTGTGGAGTATGAGATGTAACCTCTACTGTGACTTTTGTTTATTTATATTCACGCATACTGAAAAGTCACTTTTTAAGTCACTTGCCTGGGGTAAGGAAATCGGCTGATTTCCCTCTGCCTTGCCACGGTTGCTCACTTTAATTTTCACGTGTTCTCATTCCCTTGTTTCATAGACTCTCGCATGAAATACCTATCTTTATATTAAAACACTTGTTAATTCCAATTTTTATTATGAAATTGTGAAATTATAATTCTGCAGTCCTATTTGTTTGGGACCCTTGTTCTGTAAAGCATAACTCCACCCTTGGTCCCTGCTGACTTCCAGGGTTTCCTTGTTCTTTTGCTATACCTAAGCGCAATCGCTGGATTGCAAGGAATAATTCACTTTATTCCACCCTACTAAGGGGCAGATTTACAAGCCCCTTGCGCCACTTTTGCGTCACTTTTCCCATGTTAAAAGTGACGCAAAAGTGGCGCAAGGGGCTTGTAAATCTGCCCCTAAGTGTTTTAGTGGGCCCCGTAACTACCTCGCCCTCCCCCTTCCCGTTGTCCCTCCCTGCCTTGGCCCCTTCTGCCTTGGCCCTTCCCATCCCTGCCCCAACCCCACCCTCCTCCCTCTCTTCTCCAACGCTCACCAGCCAGGCATGGCACAACATGCCCCTCTATATTCAGATGACTATATCAAAAAGATCTTAGAGGGACCTTCCCTCTTTTCTGAGGCACCAGACACCACGGATCCAATCGCCAGTTCTAGTTTTGACCAACTTGAAAAATTAACCAAAAAATTCATTAGATTACAGTTGATGGTCCGTATGCTTACGGAATATTTAAAAACAGACACGATCCCAGCTGGGTTACAAGTTCGCAATATTCCAGGGGTTTTTACTGAAATTAAAAAATATCTTACAGGTTTCAGCCACATTGGTACTACATGCTCAAGACACTGGATGGTCTTGGGCATTGATATAGCCAATGAGGAGGCTAAAAACTAGAGTTAGAAATTAAAGATATTGAGAAACAAATAAAAGAGAACAGCAACATCCAAGACGCTAAAACACTTCTAGACAAGGTTGAAAAAACCCTATCTGAATTCAATAGAATTGAGCAAAACAAGAAAATCATTAAAGTAAAACGTGACGTGAAAAATTACAAAATAGAAAGAACGTACCCTTACTTAGTGGAAGATTTTTACACAAACAGATCGTATCTAGGGCCTAGACTACCACGCCCTTGGGGGAGGTTCAACAAACAACAAACCGTAGTAGGATTCTCAGAAACCTCTGCTGAATCATCCGACAGCTCAGACACTGCTGAAGGCCCAAGCACATCTAGGAATAGGGTGAATAACCCTAAATTTTTAGGGCAAGGACAAGATCAGGGCCGCCAGACCAACCGGGGGACACCCCGTCAGCCTCGTTGGCAGAGCGCACCCGGAGACAGACAGACACGCCAGAGGTATTACCAATGGTAAGACATCGAATACCTAACTCAAACTCCTTGTTTGACAGCAACTCCAAAACCATGACTGACCTTGACTCTATTCCTATTTTTAACCTCTCCAATTACCAACTGTCTGAGGTAGAAATTGATTTACTTAGCAAAGGTCTCTCATTTGTCCCCACCGTTAAACCTGACCTCCTCCAACTCCAGATTGAATTGTTACGTTTCTTTAGAAAACTACGTCTCCATGCCTTTTTTCTTGAGAGAACCTTCACCCCATCCGCAGCCTTCACTGCATTCCGGCCACCCTCCACCTTTTCTCCCCCACAATGCAGCATACCAGCTGAGATTGTCACCTTTGAGAAACTCGTACTCAAAGAACTTGCTGACCACGAAACATCTCATAGATACACCCCATACAATCTCACACTACTTGAGAAAAACGCACTCTACGAACTCAAAAAGATTGATAATTTAATTATCAAACCAGCAGATAAGGGCGGAGGAATAGTGTTTCAGGAGATTGATAGCTACACTCAAGAAATTCTAGGACAACTCTCCAGATTAGACCATTATCGCAAGCTTCCATCTGACCCCACCAAGGAGATTCAGAAACTCATTTTTGACATCACTAACGAAGGGCTGACCCAGGGTTTTCTTAGCAAGAACGAATTCCTTTACCTCAATACCAAATCACCCCGTACCCCCGTAATATATACCCTGCCCAAATTCATAAAAATGCCACCACACCTCCTGGCCGACCTATTGTATCTGGATGCGGTTCGATTCTCGAGCCTCTTGGCAGATATATTGACCACTTTATCAAAGACTTCATACCTGATACCCTCTGTTACATTAAAGACACCATGGCCATGATCAACCTTGTAGAAACCCTCCCCTTTGATCCCCTTGACTGACTTCTCTGCACTCTTGACGTAGAGTCTTTGTACACCAACATCCCCCAGGATGAGGGTATGGAGGTTCTTGAGATGTTCCTTAACTCCAGACCACAACCCCACCCAGTCCCTACCTCCTTTCTACTACACCTTCTGAAAATATGCCTTACAAGGAACTTTTTCCTGTTCAATGGTAATTTCTACCAACAGGTTAAAGGTACTAGTATGGGCGCAGTTTTCGCTCCAAACTTTGCCATACTATACATGGATTTTCTAGAGACACAAAGAATATTGTCACCCCGTAACCCTTTCAGAGCTAACATCCTTGAATGGAAACGTTATATTGACGATATTTTCCTCATTTGGAAAGGTACAGACTCGGACTTGTTACACTTCAAAGATTGGTTGAACAACCATTGTAATGGCCTTAACTTTACCATAAATATGAATAAACAGGAGATTGCCTTCCTTGATCTCAAAATTATTGCACACGAAGGGACACTCTACACCTCCCTATACCGCAAACCCACAGAGAGAAACACTTTGCTGGCCTATAATAGTCATCATCCTAGGGCCTTACGTGACTCCCTTCCTTACTCCCAATTCCTGCGTTTGCGCCGTAATTGCTACCGCAAGGAGGATTATTTTAGGGAAGCAAAAGTCCTAACTAAAAAATTGATAAGCAGAGGCTACCCGCGTAAATTAGTGAAAACAGCCATGAAACGCACGTGGTATTGCCCAAGAGACACCTTGTTGAGCCCCAAAGATAGAAACAACAGCGACAAACTAGTCTGTGTAACTACATTCTCATCTATCTCCAACTCAGTCAGGAAGAGTATCCTCAAACATTGGCCCACACTCAATGCAGGGAGTCTGAATTTAGAACGTCCCTTATTTGCATTTAAGAAAAATAAAAGTATACAAGATCACCTTGTCAGAGCAGCCCTCCCCAGCAGTAACAACAAGAGCACACTCAGGCAAATATGGGGACTGCCACCTGTACTAGGACATTTCAAATGCGGAGGTTGTAGTGTTTGCCATCTTACGAATGACACTAAGAAGTTTGTGCATGCCAATATTGATGTCACTTTATCGAAGTTTTCCAATTGTAACACTGCCAATGTTATATACACCATCTTTTGCCCATGCAACTTAATATATGTAGGACAGACGACACAAAAATCAGGATCCGGATCTGCCAACACAGAAGTCGGATACGTTGTGCGACACCTAACGCACCTCTTCTTGAACATTTTGCCGCATTGAATCACACGGAGGACCAAATAAGGTGGCAAGTTATTGCAGTGATCCTCCAACCACCGAGAAGTACGAACATTACAGGCATTCTCAACAAGGAGGAATTAAAATGGATTATACGTACGGACAGTCTCCACACAGGACTTAATCGCCTGGAGGACTGGTCAAACCTGTTGTAATCTTCCCTAGTACACAGTGTATTGTGGTGCAAGTGTCCACACTATAATGCTAACTGCCACTCTTTCTTCCGCATACTGTATCTCAGTTCCCCAACCTCATTCCCCACTACTTCTTACTCTCTACGTCTCCATACATTGTCCCCTCACTACTCTCCCTAACTCTAGCCTATTCGCCCTGCTTCTCCTATTTCCTCTTCTACTCCTCTGGCTCTCCCCGCATCCCCTCCTTGTTATTATTTTTATTTTGGTTTCATATTCCCAATGGAATATACTCACTTCATTTCCTATTCCTCTGGCTCTCCCTGCTATTATTATTATTATTATTATTATTATTTTTTTTTCGTTTTCTTATTCCCAATTGAATAGACTCACTTCATTTCCTATTTCCTCTTCCTCTCTCTTGGCTCTCCTTGCATTCCCCCTTGTTATCTTCCTTATTCTCATTGGAGAACACCTTCTCATGCCTTCTGCGCCTTCACACCCACTGACCCTCCCCGATCTATTCTCTAGTGCACTCATTCACATCGCTCCCATACCCCTCTCCAATACGGCCGCCACCCCTACACTGAGCAGGAATACTCGTGCCCACCCCCTACGCTACTTCCGGTGCCCCATGACCACGTAGGTTACCTCGACCACGTAGAGCCCCTATCAGCCTACCGGCATTGTCCATCACTTTACGGTGTACACATCGCTCCCTTATCCCTCTCCAATATGGCCGCCACCCCTACGCTGATTAGTTATACTCGTGGCTACATACACCGTCACTTCCGGTGTCCTATTACCACGTAGGCTCTCAGCTACCTCGTAGAGCTCCATTCAGCCGGCCGGCATTATCCGCCATTGAACGTTGTACCCCTGATCCCACGGCCGTCCGTTGTCCCTCCCGCATCAGGTAAGCCTGCTCCAACAGCATTTTACACTCCGACATTTCCGCTCCTTATTGCCCACACTGTCCCCTCACTCCCGTTCCGCCATACTTACCCGTTGCCCCCTTTCCCCTAGCCTACGAGCCGGCGCACGGCTCTCATTCCCGATTCCGGGGCTACGGTGACTTTATCGCAATCAGCAGCCTGCCGTCCGGCACGCCCATTCATCTTACAGTCTCCCGGCTGGGAGCTGCTACCCTTTCAAGACACCTTTATTATTCCACCGGTAAGATTCCTACCTATTGTACCCCTTTCCACACTTGGCGCCATTTCTTTTCACAGCCTCCCCTTCCTTTTCCAGAACCCCCGGATACTTCCTGACTCCTGCCTGCTCCTGGCGGAACCCACCGCCATTACCTCGCCTCTGCCCCCTACATCGCGGCTCTTACAATTGCCGCTCAACTGGTTAGTCCTTCTCCTTCTGACCCACCCTATACACCTTTCCTCCAGGCTGCACAGTCCCTCACTTTCTGGTCTACCCCTCAATTCTCTCCTTTCCACCCCTTCTCACCTATCCCCTGATTCTGATATCAATATCACGACTTTCCTCTGCTCCTCCCCCTCTCTATCTTCCCTTCACCCTCACACCCTCACTTATCCATCTTACTATCAATCCTCCCTATTTCTCCCCACCTCTCATTATCTCTCTCATTGGATTTCATTTCTTATATTTTACCTTTTTCTTCCCTTCCCTCCCCTTTTCTTCCCTTCCCTTCCATTTTCCTTTTCCATGGTTTTTATTTATTTTTATTGCTTCTTTCCCTTCCCTCCCCTTCCCCTCCCTCTTACTTATCCAGGCAACTTCTCAGGCACCTGTTTTATCTAGTAGTCCTGATGAGATCCCGATACTCTCTGCGGGATTGAAACATCGTCGACAAATACATTCTCAACTCTATACCGCTATCTATATTCTCTGTGGAGTATGAGATGTAACCTCTACTGTGACTTTTGTTCATTTATATTCACGCATACTGAAAAGTCACTTTTTAAGTCACTTGCCTGGGGTAAGGAAATCGGCTGATTTCCCTCTGCCTTGCCACGGTTGCTCACTTTAATTTTCACGTGTTATCATTCCTTTGTTTCATAGACTCTCGCATTAAATACCTATCTTTATATTAAAACACTTGTTAATTCCAATTTTTATTATGAAATTGTGAAATTATAATTCTGCATTCCTATTTGTTTGGGACCCTTGTTCTGTAAAGCATACTAATTGATCCCTACAACTATTTTTTAATTGTCTTTGCTATCTTTAAAAGTAAGCCCGGTACAACATGGAATTTGGATCTCTGAGGGCATACAGGCAAGGCAAATTGCATAGAATATACTGCTGCCCTGTACTGTCTAATTGTCTAGTAGTAGTTAGTAAGTACTACTCATTAACCATCAAGTTATCTTCATCATCATGCATGCGTTTCCTTTTTCTCCCTTTATAGATTTATTGGATAAGATCATGGTTGTCTGCCAAGATTGCGCTTTGCTTTTGTTGTGTCCATGCGTACTGTTTTTCTTTGTCAAACCTTTACCCAAACCCCCTTCCCATCCATTCATCAAACCCTAACCCTCTTCCCCGGGCTGTGATTTATATTGAGGTGTGATGTGACTACATTAAATGTACACCAATTGATCACACGCTTGCTGGGGCAGATGTGGTGAAAGCAACACTAATTCAATTTCAAGGCAGGGCGAGGATCTTCTTCTGCTTGCCCACCCAGGCTCAATCTATGTGCAAGCCAATTTTTTTTCCAAAGGGACCGTCACCTAATACATCATAATTAATTGCCGGCATTGATTGGATTCATCATCAACATCCTACCACACAGCAGTAAAGGTTACGAATTACGATTGTGTTAAGTTACGTGACTCACTCGACACAACTACAGTTTGTAACTTCTTGTACTAGGCTGTCCCCGCCACCATTATGTTTTATTTTACTTAAGCAGTTGCAATATTGTTTGTTTGGCAGTCTTCTTCTGTACTGTACTTTACTTCGTTCTACTACTCCTCCCACAGTCGCTCTCAGGCAAGTGACTGTCTCTTTTTATTTTTTTTGCAAATGCTACTGCCAGTGTCTACTACTACCACCACAACCATGGCATCTTCTACATTCTCTTGGGAAACCATGCAGCCATCGCTGTGCCGAACTTAATCATCATCAATCACAGGTAAGATAAGTTTGGTGGGAGGTATAATGGACTAGGAGGAGAGACTGACAGTACTAGTAGGACAAATAACTCAGTGAGGGGTACCGCATCTATCTGTTTGTGTTACATCATCGGCAGATTATTTAAATCAAACACTGGCTACGGCCCTGCAGCAGCAAGGAAACCATGTGACGTAAATTCGTAAAACAGTAACCCCCCACAAAACATTAACATTGTATGTTTAAGTATAAATATAATTTATTAACCTGACAAAAATAAACTATCCCACACCTGACCCACCCCTCTCCCTAACCCCAACCAATGTCCAAAACGAAAAAGTCCAAACAATGTCCAGAAACCCCAATGCCCAATTCCCACCCACCAACAAAAGGAATAAAAAAGGGGCAATCCAAAAGGGTCCTATAGTTCTTATATTCAGCGGGCTTTTAGGAGTTTGTCCACCAGGATCTTGACACGCTCCTCTAGTTCCTCCTCTAGGCGTGAAATCCGGAGGAGCATCTGGCGGCGAAATGCCCTGCAGTGGCGTCCAGGGTGGGGGGCAGCAGTGCTGGCTGATAATGAATTGCGGCGGCGGGCGGCTGCCTGACCGTGGCGCCGTACCACTGGAGGTGGGGCCTGGCTGGGGCCCGGGGCATCGGAGGAGGCTGCTGCCGCCTCCTCCTCCTCCTCCGCCTGAGCCACCAGCCGCCGGTACTCTTCACAGATGGCCTCCAGTTTCTGGCGCCGGGCCCTGGCTGCCAACTCCTTCCGGGATGGTTTTTCTTGGGAAGGAGTATCTATATCAAGAAAGAAAAAGAATATTGTTGTAACCAATACTCTTAGCAAAACAGTAACACAAAATTAATTCAACACATAGTGGCACAGTAGCACTAGCAAGAAGCACAGTACATAACATTTGTGGTAATAATCTATCCTCCCACTTCCTCGGCCTCTAACATTTGTGGGAGTTTCAGGCATTATACTAGCACTATGGACTCCAGTACACAGTATACCAGTCTTCTTCTTATCTCTAGTTTAGCGAAATTGCATAACCTGGTTGCAGCCGGCATGCCAGCTCAGTCAGCTATGCTTGCACCCAAGACAAACATACGAGTCATGACGCAGACTCACGTTAGTTTTATTTACTACTGTCTGCAGGTGGGGAAGCTCGTATTTTTCTATTACGGGTGGCACTGGCCATACTCTCTCTGCTACATGAAGGGCAATTGCTCAATTTCACTTTCACAGTGCCCTGGCTACTACAAAAAGGCAGATTATATATCTGATCCAATGATCATTGCTTATATATGGGATGACGACATAAGGTCAGTAGCGGTCGGTGGTGGGAGTGCTGCCGGGCGGTGACGTGGGAGGGGCAGGGTGGGGGTAGTAAACTATGGATTATGGCCAATTACAGGTAAGTAAACATATAAATAAATAAAACTAATTTCGTTGCGCGCACTGCATCGCATTTGGCGGTGCAGTGCGCACAATGAAATTCGCTTTATTTATTTTTATGTTTAGTTACCTGTATTTGGCCGTAATCCATTGTTTACTACCCCCACCCTGCCCCTCCCCACATCACCACCCGGCAGCACTCCCACCACTGACCGCTACTGCATAAGGTACTTTGTTTTGATTGACTGTGTAACCAACAGATAGGCCACCCTTTGCAGGCTGGCTGACACATTAGAAAATGAATTAACATAGGTAGGGAGTGGTCCTCGGAGTCGAAGGAAGGCGCTTGATAACTAACTATACACAATATATATGATGTGCTTGCAAACTACTGTGAGTCAACTGTATTCTGAAAATACAACTTGTATTCCCCTCGGCTTTGCTACTCTGGTGCGGTTTCTTTTACATTCCCTTCAAACTAAGACTCTGCATCCCGTGACAGTCTCCACCACCTATGCTGTCTATGATGAATACATACAGGCATCCATCCATTCTAAGTAAATGTATATCATTCTTCTTAATCTCTCCACAAACCTTACTTTGTTTCACCAACAACCACCAATGCGTCCACTCCTTCCGTGCTTGCCTTGGCTTTGAGTTTCACCTAAACACCGCTGATGATTCTTGCTATCCCCAGTATCCACCCAAACTGTGTCACCCACCCAGACAGGCATCCATTCTTCTTTCACCTTCCACCCATCCTTCAACAACACATGCATCTGATTCCTATCAGCCACCTATCCATGCTTCCAACGTATCCTTCTCGGCCAGTCATATTAAATCTCGCCCGTCCTTCCTCCTTCCACCCTTCTTTCCCTTTTTGTTCAACACATCCATCAAGGTCATCTGATCTGACTTTTAGTCTTCTCCATAAAACTTTCACAGCTGAGTTGGAGTCAGATAGAAGAGGCCATTGGTTACTCAACTCACGCTGCTAATTCTATTGCTAATGCATTGCTAATGCTAAGTAAAGGGTGTCTTCTTCAACCGTTGTATAATGTTCACTACAACTTCATACCTAATAAGTCTCAACAACAGTACAGTGAGTGAAGTGAACACCCTTCCAGCTTATGCAATGTCAATAAGTAATGAATATAACTTACCACCGCCCGCCACTGCTGCTGGCTCACCCCCTGTAGCTCCAGCAGGTGCCGCATCTCCTGCCCCCTCCGGAATGGTCACATCGCCGCTGGACCCGCCGGCACTGGTGGTCGGTAGTACGCCTAGAAAAAAACATGACACATTTTTAGATGCCTGTACACCTCCCCCTATTTATTCGTTTTCACTAGCAAGATTGAAAAAAAAGTTAATACATACATATACAACATACATCACTAGTCCAAATCGGGTACTAGAGTAGAGTCAGTAGACACTAGTAGTGTTATGGTCCCTAGGGTCATTATTATAGTCTACTCTACTCTTTGCAAAGTTAGCCTGAGCCATGCAACCATTTTTCGCTTCATGTCTTTTGCGCATGTTACCTCGCAGCTTGTTGTGCAGTAACAGTAAGACGCCTTTTTGAGCCCACATGAGCTCATACGGCTACTGTCTGAGCGTTGCGTACAAGAGGCCGAAAAACAAGCCACTTTGTTATGGAGTTCGGTTAGTCCGTATTGCTTAGCCATAAGTAACATGTTACACTTTTTGGCATGACTGAGAAATGCTTGCATTATACTATGTAACGCGCACCATTTTTCTTATAACAGGCAGAAGATTCCCTTCTACGAACCAGAGATTTGCAGAGCTTATGAATGATGCATGTAACCAGTACTTCTACGTTCTACGGTGAGGGGTCTCCCAGAATTCGCACAGATATTTTGTCTTCTATCATACACTTGTAACAATGTTTATTGTTTTAATCTTATGCATTTTGCTGTTGGAGCTGGCTGTAGTACACTGAATTTTATAAAACAACATACAGAGCTTGTTAGTTGAAAATAAACCTTTTGAACTTACACATAGACTCTGTGGTATTTGGTGTGGTGGTGGTGGTGGACTTACACGAGTGAGTGAGCGAAAGGGTGTTATGTTCTGGGTTGTGTAATCATTGGGTATCTTCGGGTGGGGGTTCGGGGACCTAATATAGCTAGTCGGTCAGGGGATTGTGGGTTCACTTCTGACTGAGGTGTGAGGAAGGTCCAACCTCCCATCACCAACATCCTATTTTCTTGTGCATAGTTCTGTATGTGGCTGTGCAGAATTCCAACAACAGTAGTAGTATGTACTATATCCTATCAAAAATAGTCAAATATCTGGTTGGGCATTTTGTTTGTGGTAATTGTCAAAGCCTCAAGATTAAGAAGACTAGAAGAGGACAACCCAAAGGACTGGATTCAGTGGCTAGAGCTATTGGTCAATCTGAGTTTTATTCAAAACCGTAAAATAAAGAGTGGCAAACTGGGCAACCTTAGCTACAGACAGACTAATAGTAGTAGTACAGAGAGTCATAGCAGAGGCAGTTAGAACTTAGAGGCAGGGATAACCAGAATTTAGAAACAGATAGTCAAGTCAAGATCAAAGAAGCTTTTGTAAAAAATAGAATTAGGAAGTGGAACCAGAATTAATAGTTCGGAAAAATAAGGTGCAGTAAAAGTTAGGGAAATATAATTGTTAATATTAACCACTAGAGGACTTACTGGGGCCAGCAGCAGGGCCCTCGGTAGAGGAGCGGTCCTCTGGTGGTTGTCCCGCCGACTCGGACCCCGTCTTCTTGCCCCTGGGTGCTGCAGATCAGTGATCATGTAAGATATAATAAAGAAAGAGACAAACATTAATGATTGCTGTGAAACAAATAAATTAACTAAAAAAACGCTCAAAAAACGTTTTAGGAAACAATAATTGCAATAAAATTCACCTATCTAATACGATCGACTACTGGCTTGTGGGATTCACGGACCGTCTACTTATTTATGAACACTAATCCAGTGTTCCATTCTGATTGATTCGAATCCAGAACACTAACTAAGCCTAAGTACCACCTGACCTAGCCCACCTATTCCAGACGGGCCAATTGTTCACTAAGTCTGCATTTCCATTTTTTTAGCCCTCAAAAATGCATAGATGAGATGGAGGACACATGCATACATTTGTGCATACACCAAATTGTTGGTTGGTTGCGTCTGATGTTCTGCTACTGACTGACACTGCTAAGCCTACCACTCACTAAACAAACTACAAAAGGTTCTACTAAGGACTGGGGTAAGCAGCACTCAGTGACAGAGGATGCGTCACGCAGACCGCTAAAGAATTATCTACTAATACTAACTAAACCTAGTATCAATTCATCCACCACTATTTGACAGGAGGACAAAGGAAGGACTAGAGTCTCTCTAGCAATAGCATTACCTAACTTAAGTTCTCTGAAGTAAACTCTTACATAATAATCAGGCCAAGCGAGCGCAAAGTTGCAAACAAGTAAGAGTAGCGCCGAGCACCTGTGTCCTACAATCACAGTAGATTTTGAAACGTAATTTACCTGCAATGTAAGCAGCAGTATTCTTGTTATTCGTAAAAAAAATTATACACAATACTTATACTACTATATATATTAGCTACTCACCAAGTCCCACAACCGCGACACCTAGCAGGTCCAACAGGTCCTGCTCCCGGTCCAGGATGTCTGACCACCGGTGGGCCAGCTGGTTATGGGTGCGCCGGACCCCTGAGCAGCGAAACACTGCCCGGCGCACCTTCACCCACCGGCGGTGACGCTCCTGGGTAGGGTACCCGGAGCCTGGCCTGCCGCCTGCTGCCAAGGTCAAGGGGAGGTGGCGCTGAACAAAAAAAACAAGGGCGGCAATCTCCGCCTCGCTAAAAAGCTGCCGGGCTTGCACCCCTGCAGGGCGCAGTCTGCCGCAAGGCAGGCGGCTCTTGGGCGCACGCGCCTTGCCCTTGGAGCCGTTATTGCTGCTGCTACCCTTCGCCATGTTTCTGGGGTGTGTGGGAGGAGGCGGAAAGGAAAAGTTAGAAGGGAAAAATAAAGTTAGGGGAAGAAGTAGGAGCTTAAAGAAGAAAGTAATATAAAACAGTAGAAAAGTTAAAAAAACACAGTAAAAAGTAGAAATAAATGCAAACTATAGACTTAGCCATAGAGAGAGAGAGATAATAAATTAAAAAAAATTTAAAAACAGTGTAAAAAACTAAGGATTGCAAAGATTGAGGGAGGATAGAAAAGCAGGCCCAGAACCATAGCATAGAGTGAAAAACAAGATGGCCGCGCCCATCGCCACCGCGTGGGTAAGTTCGCGCGATATTTCTCCCCGAGCATGAAAAAAGCGTCGCGAACACGTACGACGAGTTCCCGAACATGAAATGCGCATCGCGAGCACGCTATACGCGACCCGGAACAGGAAATAAGGCATCGCGAACGGGCGGGACAAGTGAAAAACAAGATGGCCGCGCCCATAGGCGACCCCATGGGCAAGTTCGCGAGATACTATCCCCCGAGCATGCAAGCAGCGTCCCGAACACTCACAACGCGTTCCCGAAGAAGAAAAACGCATCGTGAACGGGCGCGACAAGCAACTACGCACGCTTGCGTAGCTATGCGTAGCTCGCGTAGCGCTTTAACGTCTTTGCGTAGCGCGACTACGCGAACTACGCCCAGGGTTAGTTGTAGTGCCCGCTTTGCAAAGGCATTGTGTGGTTGTGACTGCATGGTAACGGTGTTTTCGGCCTGGGGCGCCTTGTGGAAGAAGGGGCTTGGAAAGTGGGGAAAGTGCAGGAACAGGACAGGATGTTTGAGGATGAAACTGAGATGTTAGAAAAGGAGCTGCAGGAGAATATGTCGCCGGAGGAGAAGGCAGTTGAGTAGAGGGTGTCTGAGAAACAAACAGGCAGGTAATAGAGAGGAGGAGCAGTGAAAAGTGGCTTTGGCACACTTGAAATATGGGGAGAGGAGAGAAAGATTGCTTGCCTGGAAGGTGAGAACAAATAGGGGGCAAAATCACATTGAGGCATTAATAGTGGATGAAGAGGGTAACGCTTCAGAAGATCCAGGTCAGATAAAAGCGTGTATAGTTACGTTTTTTGAAGAGCTGCACACGGAGACAACCAACTGTAAGCAAGTGAATGTGTGAGAGTGGCTGAGGGGGCTGCAGCTCCCAGCTTTATCTGTAGAGAAACAACAGGCCCTCTTGCGCCCAATCTTGGAGGAAGAAATCCTTGTATAAATGAACAGAACCCAGAGTGGAAAAGTAGCAGGCCCTGATGCACTTCCAGGAGAGTACTATAAAGCTCTGAAACATCATCTTTACCTCCGTCATGGAACTAAGCCATACTCACTTTGTTCCTAAAGCCGAATAAGAACCCAAAGAAGGCAGATTTATACAGGCCAATTTCTTTGTTGAACTATGATTATAAGGTTTGTTTTTGGTATCTTATCAGGAAGGCTCTCTAAGGTAGCAGGTAAAACAATACATCCAGACCAGAAGGGACTTGTGCCAAGAAGGCAGCTGCATGACCCATTTGTTAATATCATCAATAGATATGGCTGCCACAAATTCAGATCCTTTGGCCATAGTCACAATTGATGCTGCTAAAGCTTTCAAAGGGTCTGTTGGTCTTATCTGTGAGAAGTTATAGCAGTGGTCAGTATCCAGTTGGCATTCACAACTGTAATCCAGTCCTTATATACAGCTCCATCTGCACAGATTTTGGTAAATGGCAATTTGACCAGGAGAATTGACAACTTTAGAGAAACCCATCAGGGATGTCCGCTGTCCCCTTTACTTTTCGATCTATACATTGAGCCCCTAGCTCGGGCCTTTAGAACAGACATCGGTATTCCGCCCTTTAAGTCACAGGGATTTGAAAATAAGATCGCTCTGTATGCAGATGATATTATTCTGTATACAGGGGATCCCAGTAGGACAGTTGCCTAAATGGAAGAAATTTCAGATGCTTGCAGTGCTTTCTCAGGCTAGTCTGTAAATAAGGAGAAGACGGAGGTTATAGTTTGGAACATGGAGAGCGATATGGTGGGTTTTTTTGGAAGAAGATCAGGTATTTGGGTATTACAGTTGTGCAGGAACTAGATCAGGTCCTGAAGCATAATCTAGAGAGGGTGCCGAAAGAAACTGATGCAATGTTAGCACAATGGGATCATTTTCCATTAACTGTATACAGTAGAATGAATTTGGTTAAGATGACAATCTTCCCCAAGCTGACATATGTATTTGATAACATTCCTCTCCTGTTCCCTAAGGAACACCTAGCAAGGTTACAAATGAGATTAATTATTTTTTTCTGGGCCTCCAAGGGAGTTAGACACAGTTGGAAGAAACTGAGATGGAAAATAGAAAAGGGTGGGGTCTCATTCCCAAATACTTTACTGCGCTCTTTGTCCTTTCAATTTCGGAATGCCAGAATATTGTTATCCAGTCCAGACTGGTGACTCTAGCAGGCAAGCACTATATGCAGCAATGGTGGGTCCAGAAGGGAAGGATGACTTCCTCTACAAATTTGGTGACCCCCCAGGTATTTCTTGAAGGTGAGACTGAAGGTGTTGCAGGCTTTCTTGGAGGGTTTGGTATTGAGGTATTGAGTACTACTTTGAGTAGGACCCTATTTGGGATTTCACCTGATACTCCTCCTTTCCTAGAAGATCAAGCTAAGCCTACTATTGATCAGTGCAGGAGTTAGGAGTTGGGGACATTTAAGGGTAGACCCTGGTATGATTTCTTGGGAGGGTATACAGGAGAAAACAAAAGGTATGCTCTGTTGGTATAAATATTTGCAATTCGTTTCTTGGGGAATCTAAGCAGAGATGTAGTAGTCAGGTGGGCTGGGAATTTGATGAGATGATGCTAGATTCTAAGGTCCTCAAAAAGGAAGTAGCTGTATAATATTGGGAATTGGTAAAGGTGGATAACAAAAAAAGTACAGTTCCTCTTCATCCATGGGAGGACTATTCTCCAGTAGAGGAGTATCTGGAGATTTAGCCAGTGTCTTTGTATCATCTCTGCTCAACAGTTAAGCTGGCAACTCTAAAGAGGAACCACCTGTTTATATTGCACAGACTTTATGTGACCCTGAGGAACATGGCTAAATTTACAAACGGGGTCACACCATGTCATAGATGGTGTCGAGAAGAGAAAGCAGACAACATACATATGGTTGTTTCTTGCCCCAGCCTGGGGAGCTTCTGGGAGGGTGTTTGCCGTATCTTATCAAGAATTGTGCTATATCAAATTAAGGTAAGCCCTCTCATGATTCTTTTTGGAACTGATACTCAGCTGAGACAAGTTTTATCCCAAGACCGAATGAGGCTGATCTTTTTTTAATTCTGCTGGCGGGGAGAATGATTTTTATGAGATGGCTGCAGATGTACCCTCCCACTTCTGGTCAAATGGTTGAAAACAGCTGATACAGTTTGTAAAGCTGACTTGGAGTTTTGGAAAAGTTAGAAAACTGAAGAGTTATGGTCATGTTGTACAGTGTGGCGGGATGGTAACCCAGAGCTTAATGTCTGATGGTTAAGCCGGATTTGCTGAGAAGACCTGGGTGTCGGGATTTGCTTTTCCCACATTTGTGTATTCAGCAGTCTCTTTCCTTAGATGGCAGGGTAATAGGCACCTAACTTTTCTGGTTAAGTGAGTGCCTTTCAACCTACCTGATGGTGAATGTGGGCAAAAGAGGACAAAAAAAAAGTATTAGGTTCAAAGAAAGATAAACTTCCTGACATCTTTGTAAGTATAATCTTTAGCCACAACCAAGGGTTATACGTTCCTACAAATTAAGTAGGGCTGTGTATCTGGACGACATAACTATCAGAGTATTTCGGCCAATTTCCTATTGAGCTCACAATGCCCCATCCAAACCCCTAACCTTACCAGGGTAACAGAGGGTATCTGCAACCTCTAACCTGACTAGGGTGGGCAAAGAAGTTTCGGTGAAGTTTGTTGAGTTTTGCCCGTTCCGAAAAACTCCCCAAAGTGCAGCGCAGCGTAGTTTCTTCTCTTGAACGTCTCAGCAATGTTAAGATGGCGAGCACTCACGAGAAAAAATCATGTGCTAGACCTCCCAGTGAGATTTCTCAATGTGGGTGGTTGTGGCAGGTCACAACCGCCCGTATTGAGAAGTCTGACGCTCACATTGAGGATGCTGCTGCTCGAGTAGAATGTCTACTTGAGCAGCAGAAAGCAGTAGTGCTGTTCACTCTGATTTTAGAGCGTAGGACAAACTCCCGGTACAAAAAATCAGTGCAAGTAGCGCGACTTAACAGACTCGCCACTGGCGGAACTCTGCAGAGCACGCGGAGTAAAACCCCTGCCTATTCTGCCCACCCCTAAACCTGACCACTCTAATTCTCCAAGGAAATCATGGCAACAAATCTACCCTTTCATTTGTTTACTTTCACATGCCAAGG
This sequence comes from Calotriton arnoldi, assembly GCA_963921515.1. Taxonomy (NCBI): domain Eukaryota; kingdom Metazoa; phylum Chordata; class Amphibia; order Caudata; family Salamandridae; genus Calotriton; species Calotriton arnoldi. The sequence continues at coordinate 19,544 of CAWUFW010007601.1, read as the reverse complement.
TAAACATTAAAAAAAATACGAATTGGCTTTTCAAACATTTATTGCATCACTCGTATTCTTGTATAGAAAGCGTGAACTGCAATTATTAGGAGGATGAAACAAAGCATTGTAACCAGAATTACAAAAATGGTGAAAAAAATAAACAGTTCAACCTTTATAACATTACTGTGTGATTATGATTATATTTATACTCCTATAAATACTATCTACACTATTGAGAGACTATTGGGAATATCCTCTGCAAGATCCCTTGGGACAGCCTATTCCCTATACCTGTGTATGATGTATCAGGATAAAGATCTGGTGTAGAGCAGGCTATCGCCCTTTGCAGGTTGATGGCTAGAGCCAGCAGGGCTGTATCTCTGTCACAGTGCATAGTGTTCCAGGATAATCCTAGCAGATGTGCTCTTCTGCTGAATTTGGCTCAGAGATAGTTTTATCATAACAGCACTGTTCTAATCGCACTGTGCCAAAACTGCAGAGCTGATGCGATGGTTAGTCTGGAGACTTAAAGCTGTCTCCAACCGGAAAACCAAATACAGGGGCTTGGACAGAGTGTACCGGCAAGATGATAATATGCTTACTAAGAAATGTGCTGCATGCAAAACAATTTCTAAGTACAATGTTTTGTAAATGCAAAACATGTAAAAAGTCACCATTAGAAAAAGATGTCAAGTTAAAAGGTGTAGCTAAAATGGAAACTCGGGCATGGGCCCTGTTGAACCCTTACAACACAAGTATCTTAAAACTAAAGAGTATTAAGTGGGTCTGTGAAGTCGCATCTCCCCTGGAAACGAGGACCCTCGCTCCGGTACCTCGAAGATGGCAAGCGCCCCCTCTGAGCTACCGCTGCAGTGAGAATCCTGTGAAGACCCCCTAGCGACTCCCGACCAGCCCCGCCTGGCCCGCAGGATTCTCGATCTCGACGGATGTCCTCCCACAGGCACGGCTTCTCTATCTCCGAGAGCGTGCAGAAAGTTCAAAAGACACCAGAGCCCCGGCCAGCAAAACAATCCGTCTGACCCCAAGATGGCCGCCCGCGGACCTCGCAAGGACACATAAGGTAGGAGCACGTTGCCCCGCTGCACCTTGATCCGCCCAATCGCCACTCAATGCAGCGAGACACGGCCCTCACCCCCATGACCTGTCTGAGGTGAAGCTGCGAGCGGCAGGCCACCGAACACCGGCCCTCAATCGGAGTCTGCCTGACCCCACGATGGACGCACCCGGGGACCTCTCAGCTCTGTACCTCTAGCCCCGGGAATCCCACACGCATGGTCGCCACACCACATCATCCCGATCAATCCGAAGGGCGGACACTACCAGACACTGAGGGCTAATCTCTGAAACTGGGGAATAGCGCGAATCGAAACCAGCGCAGAATTCCACCTACCATCTGCCTGACCTCATGATGGCCGCGTACTGACTACCCATGAACTCGCCCCCAAAGAGCACTACTTCCCGCTCTCAGAGGACCTCCCAATTGCCTCTCACAGCAACGAGGCGCACCCTCACCACTTCAACCTCGGTTTGGGACGGAGAGGACACTGATCGGCACAGTGCACCATCCCCCAACCTGAAACTGCCTGACGTCAAGATGGCCGCATCCAGAGACCTTTCCCCGAGGATTATGCCCCCTTCTCCTTGGCAACAAGATGCTTCGTAAATCCACAGCAGCATAGACAGCACGGCTCGGCTACCTGTTAGCTTACCCATAGAGCACATTCCGAGAGCTCGCTCTGAAAGAGTAAACTACCCTACCAGGGTGTTGCAGTGTGAATGAACCAAGACATGCACATTGGTATTTCTGCTTAGCCTCTGGCGATAGCCCGATGACCATTACTGCCCACACCTAGACGTGAGCGGGCATGCAACTAACATCCCATGATCAACCGGATGTGCTATCGGTTCTTGACTGCTAAAAAAGCAGGTTTCCCACCCTCAGAACAAACTCGCCCATCCGCCCTGACCCTGCTGGGTTTTCCCGTCAAAGTCATGAGCGCAGGCATTGTTACCGGGGCGTTCAACGGCATGGCTGGACCACTTGAGGGCTGCCCCAGAAGCACAAGGGCCGTCACAAGTGCGAATGCAGGCACACATACCTTTACCTTCAGCGTCACTCGTGCACCCTCTACCTAGAGGAACATCTAAGCTCTGCCCCGCAACCCAAGAAGGTCCGCCGCAGAGGTGAACATCTTAACTCCACCTCCCAACCCGGGATGGCCCTCCACATAGAGGTACATTTAAACTCTGCCCCCCGGAGCGGTCCTCAGCCTATCGTATCCCGTAGTCAGTGTCCCTAGACCTTTCTCCTCCCCCCTCCCGAGAGAACCAGTTTCCCTTCCTCTCCGACCCGTCACCGCTAAAGGTATCACCGGCTCAGCCAATTCAAGGAAAGATAGAAAATGGCACCCGACACGCCCAGCCTCACCAGACACCCTGTTCCGACCCACTTGAAACCCCAAGGCCTGAACTCAGTCGCGATCACCTTCCCCCTCAACCTCTCACTAAAAGCGAAAAGAAACTTCAAGCACAGACTGATCAGACAACACCCGGAAACACTTTTCGCAGATATTTACCACTGCCCCTCCAAAGGACAGATAAAAACGGATCTCATCTTCCATACGGAGAGACCCGATAACTGGCTCACCACACTCAGTACTCAGCTTCCTATCTCCAAAACTACCACCACTCCTCATAGCTGCAAACTGACAACCTCACTCACTAACCGCGGGCTACGGAGCGGGAACACGTAAGTGACCATATACTCGAACGGCACGGTCCTGATTCAATCCAATAATGATAATCTAGAGGCCTTTGACTCCCTCTTTCTCTCGCTGTGAATCGCCCCCCTGCACTCGCCCCTCCCTTCCCCATCCTACTCTTTACCCACGCCCAACCTGCCTCGCCAGGAGAACCGACCACTCACCCCTTTGCCCTTCCCTAGAACTTCCATCCCTCCTCCACGAGTCACTACCTGCACCTCCGCCCCATTAATTCAAGAGCTCCAACTTCCCGCCGATTGCCACTATCACCATCCTCCACCGGTTCACCCCAACTTGCAACCAAGGAAAGACCCCACAGGCTCCCACTGACCTCTAGCCAGCTATCTCCAAGCACGAACATGGTAACGGCGCTATCACAACACCCCCACTACGCCCCTGACGCCAATCCTACTCCCGGTCAGCACACCCACCAACAGGCCTCCTAACACCGACCTGCCCAACGCCTCCAAGGACGCTCCCGCCCAAGACACCTCCACCACCCCATCGGATATCCTGGAGCATCGCTCGCCTTCTTAGAATCCCAGCTAGAACTAATAACCCTGGGCCTGAGAGAAATCCTATCCAACCTAGACGCGACCCGAAAGTCCAAGCAAACTCTCCCCCGGACTACTACTCTGACTAGCTCCACCCAACGGAGATCTTACAATATGTCACGCCCAACTATGGTCCCAAACGCCCCTGCGACCCTCCCACTGATACCCATAGAAACTGACACAGCGACCCGAACACAGAGACCGAGAAGAACCATAGCCACTATGTCCTCAAAGGAGGCGGCGGAGCTCTCCTCAACTTACGACTCCCCCCCTACAGCCTACCCTAATTCCAAGATCCAAGTGATCACAGGCGTCGGAAGGGATCACCCCACCTTGAATTCCCCAAGACCCCCGGCCTTTCTCACCACCATACCCAGAGCCCTCCCCACAATAAAACACACCATTGAGGGGTCCCCTGCCAACTGCATGCTTATTAATTGCAGATCCGCCTCCAAACATGCAACAGAATTAGCAGAAACCTTCCTCTCTCATGACATAGACATCGCGTTCATCACAGAGACTTGGCTGAACGAGTTCTCCACTCCAAACCTAGATATGCTGGTGCCCCTGGTTTCTCCATCATCAACAAGGACAGAAAAGACCAAAGAGGTGGAGGTTTAGCAATCATACACAAGAACAACATTGCCATCACAGAAATGAACACCTTCAACTACTCCACCATGGAATGCCTTACCACCAAAATTAAGACAGGCAACAACAAAGCATTGCTCTGCAACCTTCTATATCACCCCCCAGGCAACACCCCCGCTTTTGGGGAACACCTCTCTGACCTGATCGCTCACTGCTCACTCGGTGAAGCGCATAACCTCATCCTCGGGGACCTCAACCTACGCTGGAATGATGCTAAAAACCCGCTAATCCAAACACTTACCAATCTTCTTCAGGAGAACAATCTCGCCCAACTCTGCTCCAAAGAAACGCATAGGAAAGGATCAACACTAGATGCCATTATCGCTCAACGTGACACAATTACAATTGACCACACCCTCCCAGTAGACTGGTCGGACCACCACATCATTCTATTCCACATCAATCAAAAGATTCTACTCCAGCCTCCGCAGCAAGACCCCCCAAATGGTCTAGAAACCTAACTCAGGTTCCTAGATCGGTCCTAGAAGAGAAGATAGGAGCGATCCTTCACAACGCCCCTGACCACCTCACCACATCAGAACTCTCCTCGCATTATAATTCAAATATGACGTCCATGCTTGACCAAATAGCCCCCTGAAATTAAAAAAACCTAGGAATACCCCATCGAGATCTTGGTTTAACACTGACATTAACCTCGAAAGGAGACAACTTAGAGCCACAGAGAGACTCTGGAGAAACAATCCTTCGATGACCCATCGGGAACAACTCAAAGTAGCACGCAGAAAGTACAAAAAACACACCCAGTCCGAAAAATCCTCGTTCTTCTGCACCGCGCTGGACAACGCAAAAAACCGGCCCAGAGAGTTCTTTAACATCATTAAACAACAAACCTCCAAACCCGCTACCTTCCCAGTGCAGGCTTCCAAAGAACTATGCGACAACTTTGCCAACTTCTTTGAGGACAAGATCAACAAGATTGAGCTCGCACTGGACTACAACAGCACCCCACCTAACAAGAACGCAGCACCGGGTTCCACGGACAACGCAGATAAGCCCCCTCCAAAATCCTGGAAGTCATTCATCCCCATTCAGGAAGCAGAGATAGTCAAACTGATCACCACCGCCAACCCCTCTTCCCACGTCCTAGACCCTCTACCTCCTCAACTGTCAAAAACGCTGAAACTCGCCCTTGCTCCTCTCTGGTGCCGGATTATAAACAGCTCCCTGAAAACCGGAGTCATACCTGACTGCCTCAAAGTCGGCCAAGTCTCGCCACTGATGAAAAAACCAGGCCTAGACTCAAACGATCTAAACAACTTCAGACCAGTCTCCAACTTACCTCTTCTAGCAAAAACCTTAGAAAGATGCGTACTCCTTCAACTAACGCAACACATAGATAGCATCAACCTTCTCGACTCCCACCAATCGGGTTTCAGAAAAGGATGCAGCACAGAAACCGCGGTCCTCAACGTCATTGATGACATCCACAAATCACTGGATGCAGACCAATGCTGCCTTCTCATTCTCCTAGACCTATCAGCAGGCTTCGATACGGTCGACCACAAACTCCTCATCAAAGTTCTCCAAGAAAGAGCTGGGCTAGACGAGGTAGTACTCCATTGGTTCTCCTCCTTCCTTCACAACCGCACCCAAAGAATTAAAATCAAAAACTTTGAGTCCAACTTACACCCTGTCACCAGGGGTGTCCCCCAAGGCTCAGTTCTCTCCCTGCAACTCTTCAATATCTACATGGAACCCCTCACCACCCTTCTCAAAAAGCTAACATCCCCTTCCATCTATATGCAGACGACACACAGATATATCTGGAAACCTCCTCCATGTCAGACATCCAGAGACTCAATGACACGCTCAGAGATGTCCAAAGCTGGCTTTCAAGTAACCACCTAAAACTCAATCAAGACAAAACAGAAATACTCCTCATCTCTAACAAGGAAGAAAATCCCCAAATTGTGGAATGGATAAAAGCGATCGATGCACTCTACAGTAACCTCTCCCTAGCAGACTCTGTAAAATCACTTGGCATCACTCTAGACCCGAAGCTGGACATGACCAAACACATTAAAACCTCTGCCAAGAGCGCCTTCCTAAACCTGAAGCTACTGAACAAAATGAAACCTTACATCCCTCCCAAGGACTTCAAACAAGCTACTCAAGCATTGGTGCTATCGAGGTTAGACTATGGGATTGCAGCCCTCTCTGGTTCATCAAAGACACACCTCGCTCCCCTCAAAACTACTCTGAACGCTGCTGCCAGAATGGTCACAGGAGTGAAGAAATTCGACCACATATCACCCGCACTTAGAGATCTAAAATGGCTCCCAGTGGATATGCGCGCCAGCTTCAGAACAGCCTGCCTCACTCATAAAGCTCGCCACACAGGCAAACCGGAATACCTAGCCTCTAAACTCAAAAAAGCCGGCCAGACGAGGGCCCTCAGGAGCTCGAACACCCTACTTCTCATCCCACTGAAAGCGCGCAAACAAAGAACCGCGGCACGATCCTTCGCGGGCAATGCTCCCAAAATCTGGAACTCGATTCCACCCCATATTAGAACCATCCCCTCGTTTGCAAAGTTCAAAGGTCAGCTCAAAACCCTTTTCCTAGATCACGCCTGGGGAAGGGACAAGAGCCACTGATTGTAGGAGGACACCAACAACGGATGAGTCAATCGCCCAAGGACCCTGGCAGCCAGTGAAGACGTCTCACCATCTCTAATGAGCCTGGACTCTCATCTTTCGGGAATTCTCCCGCCCTGTTCTATACTTGTACTGTTCTATGTATTCCTCTGCTTCTCGACTGATGTAAAGCGCTCCGATACCCTCGGGTCTGGCTAGCGCTATATAAAACCTCGAGAAAAAATAAATAAATAAAATAAAAAAATATTAAGGTGTGTCAAGCTTTGATTTGCACCAGTAGTGGCAGGGCATTCGATGAATATGATCTGCTCCTTCTCTGACTTTCATAATGATTCTTCAATGGATGTTTCAATTTCATTTATTTAATGGCTGGAATCTAGCAGTAGGAGACCTCCTTTATTGCTGGCTTTTCAGGCAATATGTCTGATTACGCTTAACCAAAGATCGTATGTAGGTAGTGGGTAAAGAAACCGTGGGGCATATTTACAAGCCCCTATCACCACAGGACCGTCACTTTTCATGGCGTTCCTGTGGAGATAAATCCTTCGCCTCATTTACATGGTGAAGTTCAGCCACTTACCGTGGTTTAACACCGCCTTGTAAATAAGGCTCCCTTTCAAGCCACATGTGAAAGGGGCGTGCAATGGGTGTTCTGGTGGGTGTTCCACCGCAACACCCATTGATTTTGATGCTGCCCCCTATTGACAAGGGTGGAGTAAAAAGGAGGCAGTGCCCAAATTAAGACCAGGGAAAACCTGGCCTTAACATGGTGAAACCAGGAGAAATTGTTAATTTCTCCTTGTTTTTGCTGTTTCTATGTGTGCTGCATTGTGCAGCACATGTAGAAACAGCAAATCACCATGAATGCAGACATCCTTGCACTATGGTGCAAGGATGCATGAGTTGGTCCTAGGCAGCTAAATTTAGCACCAGTGCTAGGGGAAGAGGGCAGGGGTGCACCACATTCTTGTGAATACGGCGCATCCCTGCATTTTCAGAATGGTGAAGCGTGGCGTTAGCAATTTTTGCTTAACGCCGCGCTTCGCCATTCTGTTGTAATTATTCCCCTGCATTGCTAAGAGTAGAAAGATGTCAGCAGGAGTGAACGTCCAAGAACACTGTGGCCCCTATTCATGAGGGTAAGTATACGGGCAAAAGTCTCAGCATTTACACATATGATCAAGGATCAATCTCCACATGCAATTCAGCAACTTCAGGTGGATATTTACACCCAGTAATAGGAGTACAAGGCTTCATCCTCTTATATGGGTGCGCAGTCAAAATATCGATTTTTTTATATCGACCTACACTAATATCGAGTTTTTAATATTGTAGGGACAGAATATCGATGTCAAGAATATCAGTGACCAGAATATCGACCTAAAGGTAAGTAATATCGTTTTTTTTATATCGAAGTAAGTAATATCGAAGTAAGTAATATCGAAGTAAGTAATATTGTTAGCAAAAATATTGTTGTTAAAAATATTGATATTTATATTAGTGTTATGTATTTTAGTACGTATTTTATATGTATGTTTAAGATTTTTGGTAATGTATTTTTATTATTTTTAAATATATGTATTAAATAGTTAGAAATTAGTAATTTTTTTAAAGTACATTTTGCGTTTTAGTATCAGAGCAGGTTGTGGGCTTATAGGGGAATAGGGTGGGAAGTAATGTAATTATAGTTAATTAATTAATTAATATGTTTCTATTTATTGTTATTGATTATTAATTTATTGTTAATTCATTATTAATTGGTAATTAATTTTTTTAATTGCTTAATTTATCATTATATTAATTATAATAAAACATTTTTTTATTGTTATTGTTAATTAATTTATTGTCGATTAATTATTAATTGGTAATTAATTTTTAATAATTGATTAATTGATAATTACATTAATTATGTTAATTTTTATGTGTAGCGGGTTGTGGGTTTATAGGGGAATAGGGTGGGAAGTAATTTAATTATAATTAATTAATTAATATTTTTTTATTTATTTTTATTGATAATTAATTTATTGTTAATTCATTATTTATTGGTAATTAATTTTTATTAATTGATTAATTTATGTTATTAATTATAATTACTTTATTATTATTTTTTATTTATTGTTATTGTTAATTTATTGTTAATTTATTATTAATTGGTAATTAAGTTTTATTAATTGATTTATTGATAATTAAATTAATTGCGTTCTTTTATGTGTAGCGGGTTGTGTGTTTATGGGGGAATAGGGTGGGAAGTAAATTAATGTTATTTAAGTAAATATTAATTTAATTTTATTGGTATTTATTATTAATTTTATAGTTAATTGATTATTAATATGTTATTTATTTTACAAAAATTATTTAATTAATAAGTATGTTAATTTAACCCCTACGCTATCTAACACTTTCCCTACTGTTGCACTCACTGGAGTGGGAATAGTAATTTTTACCCCTACGCTATCCAACACTTTCCCTACTGTTGCACTCCCTGGAGTGGGAATAGTAATTTTAACCCCTACGCTATCCAACACTTTCCCTACTGTTGCACTCCCTGGAGTGGGAATAGTAATTTTTACCCCTACGCTATCCAACACTTTCCCTACTGTTGCACTCAGTGGAGTGGGAATAGTAATTTTTACCCCTACGCTATCCAACACTTTCCCTAATGTTGCACTCCCTGGAGTGGGAATAGTAATTTTAACACCTACGCTATCCAACACTTTCCCTACTGTTGCACTCACTGAAGTGGGAATTGTAATTTTTACCCCTACGCTATCCAACACGTTTCCTACTTTTGCACTCACTGGAGTGGGAATAGTAATTTTAACCCCTACGCTATCCAACACTTTCCCTACTGTTGCACTCACTGGAGTGGGAATAGTAATTTTTACCCCTACGCTATCCAACACTTTCCCTACTGTTGCACTCACTGGAGTGGGAATAGTAATTTTTACCCCTACGCTATCCAACACTTTCCCTACTGTTGCACTCCCTGGAGTGGGAATAGTAATTTTAACCCCTACGCTATCCAACACTTTCCCTACTGTTGCACTCCCTGGAGTGGGAATAGTAATTTTTACCCCTACGCTATCCAACACTTTCCCTACTGTTGCACTCACTGGAGTGGGAATAGTAATTTTTACCCCTACGCTATCCAACACTTTCCCTAATGTTGCACTCCCTGGAGTGGGAATAGTAATTTTAACACCTACGCTATCCAACACTTTCCCTACTGTTGCACTCACTGGAGTGGGAATTGTAATTTTTACCCCTACGCTATCCAACACTTTCCCTACTTTTGCACTCACGGGAGTGGGAATAGTAATTTTAACCCCTACGCTATCCAACACTTTCCCTACTGTTGCACTCACTGGAGTGGGAATAGTAATTTTTACCCCTACGCTATCCAACACTTTCCCTACTGTTGCACTCCCTGGAGTGGGAATAGTAATTTTAACCCCTACGCTATCCAACACTTTCCCTACTGTTGCACTCACTGGAGTGGGAATAGTAATTTTTACCCCTACGCTATCCAACACTTTCCCTACTGTTGCACTGACTGGGGTGGGAATAGTAATTTTTACCCCTACGCTATCCAACATTTTCCCTACTGTTGCACTGTTTGGAGTTGGAATAGTAATTTTATTACCTCCGCTATCTAATATTTTTTGTATTATTTTAGTTAATGTAGTATATAACTAATTTTTAAAAGATTAAAAATAAATTTTTTTTTTAATTTGTTATATATATGTATTTAATTTTTATTTATATTATTGTTTTATGTGTATAGATGTATTTATAATGTATATGATATTTTAATTTTTAGTATAATTTATTAAAATAATTATTAAAAATTATTAGTAAGTATATATATTATATATTATATGTATATGTTTAATTTATTTTTACATTACATATATATTACTTATAATTTTTAAACATTTTAAAATATTTTTAACTATGTTTATTTTAATTATATGTATTATTTACTTTATTTTACATTATTTTTTAACTTAAATAAAAAACGATATTTTTAACAATGATATTTTTGACATCAATATTTTTTTTCCGATATTTATGTACTTACCATAATGTAGATAGGATGTCGATATTCTTGAATTCGATATTCTTGCGTCGATATTTCTGTAGGTCGATATTCTGACCTTCGATATTTTGTCAGTGATTACTTATATGAATGGGTAGGCACCAGAATGACTCAGAATACAAGTGTAAGGTTACTACTAGTAGATTTACAGGTGCATTTTAAGTCTACACTGATAAGCGTAGTTCTGTGTAGTAAAGGCAGCAATCTCTATATAAAAAAGAATAAAAGAATGGAAGAGAATAGTTAGGAGAACAGCTGTTGCCCAAGAAAAATCACACACCTGGCAAAGATTAACATCTAAAGCACATAAATACAGCCCACACTTTGGGTTCTGCCCTCTTCCCCTTGTACTGAGAGGTAACATGTATCCAAACTGCAGTCAGAAGCCTAGGAAAAGAAACTTTACTGAAGAGGAAACAGAACCAGTTATAGTTTTCTGAGCTTATTAGAACTTGTGCCCCAGCATCTCCAGTGTTGTCATCAATTAGGTCATTTGAGATGTTGTGGAAGCTGAAATAGAAATATAGAAATAATACCACCAATCCAACTCTCTGTCAGCACATAAGATAAACAGAATTTATTGGAGAGTAACAGATAATGCAAAACGTGCAGCACGGACACAGTCAGCATAGCCACTGAGGGGTCGATTCCGATTCGGGCCGGAAAAAGCACCGACCGACTCGGATCCGGAAAAAATACCGACCGACACGTACCAGTGGCGCCCGACACGCCAAGTACGATGCAAGCCGCGATAAATCCGACCGACACGTCAGGAAACCAAGCCGACCGACCGAGCCGCTCGGAAAATAGCAATCCGGCCGGAAAACACGCGAATCCAACCGACCGACACGCACCCGGAACAAATCCGACCGAATCGTACCCGCCAACTCCAACCTGCAAAGTACGATGCAAGGCGCGAAAACACGACCGAGTCGGACGGAGGACAAGCCGTACGACCGACACGCATACAAAACCGAGCCGAAGCAACACAATACACCGCGACCGACGCGTACGCAGCATACAAAACTGCACAAACACAGCGTGAACGAAACGGAAAACACCGTACGAGACCAATGCAGGGTCCGACTCGGTCACAAGAACGTTTCCAACATACACAAACAGCACAAAGGAAAAATCAACCAAAAAAAGGCCAAACAAGCAATTACCAAGCCAATAAATACTGGGGGGTGGGGACAGAGAACAAAGACACACCAACAACTCCACCTATATAAAGGACACAAATCACTACCATGAGCCTTTGCAAATGCCATTCCACTGCCAGCACCCAAGAGAAAGCAACCACACACCCACAGCTCATCCCTCACACAAGCCACACACCAGCAGCACACCAACAAATACCTACCTCACATACACCCAGCACAACACACACCCACACACCCTCACCTGCACACCAACACACACATCACCCACCATCACCAACCATCACCATGCCCCCCAAGAAGAATCCCAAGTTTCTAGATTGTGAATTGGAAGTCCTGGTAGACGAGATCCTCAGGGTGGAGCCACAGCTGTTTGGCACATTGGTCCAACAGACCCCCATGTCGCAGAAAACCAAGATGTGGGAGAGGATCATCAACAGGGTGAACGCCCAATCACCATGTCGGCGCACAAAGACCGACATCCAGAACAGGTGGTATGACGTGCGCAGGAGGGTACGGGAGCTGCTCAAGAAAGACTACCACCTGAGCCAATACACCGGCAGTGGCCCTCCTGCCAAGCCAGTATACCTCAGGCCCTGGGAGGAGAAGGTGCGGGCCATCCTTCCGCCAGTGAGCGTATATGGACTAGAGGACATCCCAGAGCCTGGTGAGTACACAACAAATGTACACAATAAACTGCCACAAAACACACACATCACTGTCAAGGGGAGAGTCAAACCATGCACTCATAGCAATTACACAGCAACTAGAACAGAATCATCCCAAAATGTGTATGTCAGTCAGATAAACACAACACATGCCATCAAAAAAGTCACATCCAACTGTGCCAACACATGTACAAACACAACCACAACTACAGCTAGGCAGTGGCACAAATAGAACTAACACACACATCCACACATGTAGCCACCACAACAACACCAACACACAGTGAAGACCACTCAAAGGAAGGAATTCTGTGTATGCTGGCCAAGTCAGTGTAGCCAATAGCATCATGGGAGTCGCAGTCACACATATTGCCCCCCCCAACTGTCCCATCAACACCACCCTGAACCATGCTCACATCACAGGGAGTGGAGAAGGACTCACAAGATGGCTGACACTGGCTACTGCTGTGGGGAGCACAAGGCCCTGCTGCCAACTGTGCACCAACAAACAGCAGGACACCACTGACTGACATCCTGAGAGACAACTTACACTCCCTGCAATGCAAGCACGTTCCATGGTGGGATATCTGGCTGGCTGGCTGGGTGGGAAGGGAGACTTGCAGCACTGACCATAGTCACCAGCACCTCCCCTCACACCCCCCCAACACAAACTCCACAGTACCCACCTGGTAGAATGCAATGCCCTCCATCCTAACACAAGATCCCACAAAGCACCACCACCCTGGGTTATGTTGTGTGAAGCACAGGGACACTCTTGGGACTCTTAGCCAAACAACTGCCAGGACAACACTCCCAGCCATCCTGTCAGCACAGCCAGCCCACCCCACAGGGAAGCAGAGTCAAAAGGAAGGAAGCATGGGCATGCTGGGAAGGGGGGTGGAGGCAATAGCATGATGGGAGTCGTAGTCACAGACATTGCTCAGCCTCACAACTGGCCCATCAACACCACTCCTGAACCATGCTCACATCACAGGGAGTGGAGAAGGACTCACAAGATGGCTGACACTGGCTACTGCTGTGGGGAGCACAAGGCCCTGCTGCCAACTGTGCACCAACAAACAGCAGGACACCACTGACTGACATCCTGAGAGACAACTTACACTCCCTGCAATGCAAGCACGTTCCATGGTGGGATATCCGGCTGGCTGGGTGGGAAGGGGGACTTGCAGCACTGACCATAGTCACCAGCACCTCCCCTCACACCCCCCCCCAACACAAACTCCACAGTACCCACCTGGTAGAATGCAATGCCCTCCATCCTAACACAAGATCCCACAAAGCACCACCACCCTGGGTTATGTTGTGTGAAGCACAGGGACACTCTTGGGACTCTTAGCCAAACAACTGCCAGGACAACACTCCCAGCCATCCTGTCAGCACAGCCAGCCCACCCCACAGGGAAGCAGAGTCAAAAGGAAGGAAGCATGGGCATGCTGGGAAGGGGGGTGGAGGCAATAGCATGATGGGAGTGGTAGTCACAGACATTGCTCAGCCTCACAACTGGCCCATCAACACCACTCCTGAACCATGCTCACATCACAGGGAGTGGAGAAGGACTCACAAAATGGCTGACACTGGCTACTGCTGCGGGGAGCACAAGGCCCTGCTGGGAACTGTGCACCAACAAACAGCAGGACACCACTGACTGACATCCTGAGAGACAACTTACACTCCCTGCAATGCAAGCACGTTCCATGGTGGGATATCCGGCTGGCTGGGTGGGAAGGGGGACTTGCAGCACTGACCATAGTCACCAGCACCTCCCCTCACACCCCCCCCAACACAAACTCCACAGTACCCACCTGGTAGAATGCAATGCCCTCCATCCTAACACAAGATCCCACAAAGCACCACCACCCTGGGTTATGTTGTGTGAAGCACAGGGACACTCTTGGGACTCTTAGCCAAACAACTGCCAGGACAACACTCCCAGCCATCCTGTCAGCACAGCCAGCCCACCCCACAGGGAAGCAGAGTCAAAAGGAAGGAAGCATGGGCATGCTGGGAAGGGGGTGGAAGCAATAGCATGATGGGAGTGGTAGTCACAGACATTGCTCAGCCTCACAACTGTCCCATCAACACCACCCTGAACCATGCTCACATCACAGGGAGTGGAGAAGGACTCACAAGATGGCTGACACTGGCTACTGCTGTGGGGAGCACAAGGCCCTGCTGCCAACTGTGCACCAACAAACAGCAGGACACCTCTGACTGACATCCTGAGAGACAACTTACACTCCCTGCAATGCAAGCACGTTCCATGGTGGGATAACTGACTGGGTGGGTGGGTGGGTGGGAAGGAGGTCTGGCTGTCAACCAAACACAATCAATGCAGACCATGTTCACACCCCAGAGAATACATAGAAATGCCCAAATAATGCAGGACAATGTGCCACACCAATATCAACCCCTGACTGTGACGACTTAGGACAATACAATGTACAGGCCCGCACCCCGAGGCACAGTCACAACTGTCAGGTGTGTCAACCACTGATGCCTGCAGAAACATGACATACATTGTTTGTGTCTCCCAAAAACAGGTGATGATAGGGACACAGCAGCAGACGCTGAGGAGTCCCAGTCCCAGGCTCAAGAGGATGCCGAGCTCACTGGCGTCGTACAGCCTCTGTCCTCCTCGGACGATGAAGAACAACCTGGCACATCCGGTGCAAGTCAACATGCTGCACCAGCAGGACCACCAGCTGCAGCACCAGCAGGTCCACCAGCTGCACCCCCTGCACCCACCCCTCCAACGACTGTCACCACGAATACCATCCCTGCCGACATGGACAGAATAAGGAACAACACCAGCGCAGTGACCCTGGACCAACCTGGGGCCATGGACACCACCACCACCACCAACCCCCGAGGTGGACCAGGGTTATCTGTGCGTGCAACTGCACACACTGCACATGTCAGCAGGGGTGGTGGGAGGGGTGGGAGACAGAGGTCGCTGCTTGCAGACGTTGCTGGTGTGCATGAAGACCCACAACTGGTACGCATAGCTGATGCGTACCAGTCCAGCACCGGAGAGCTCAGCCAGGTAGTGGGGCTCCTCAGAGACATCAAACAGCAGCAGGCTGCCCATCATGCCCGCTTGGACTCCCACATGTCCCATGTGGAGTCACACATGTCACGTGTGGACTCCCACATGTCACGTGTGGACTCCCACATGACCCGCGTGGAGTCCAAGTGGGATGTACTACATGAGATGACGGCGGTGCACAGGGACATTTTACAATGCCTCCGCCAGATGAACAGCAACCAGTCCACACCTCCCTGTGTGCCAACAACATCTGGTACCGAACAAACTGCAACTGCCACAGGGAGGGAGGAGGACTCTGGCGGAGAGTCCCCTGCACCGCAGCAGCCTGCACTTGAGGGCCCCCCCCAAGAAGAGGGGTCGTCCGAGGAGGGGAAAGTGAGAGGCTGATGGCCAAGCGCAACTCCCAGGAAGCCTGAACCTGTTCTGGATTTTCGCCTTTGTGCACAGACTGTTCACCCTGTTGATGGCAACACTACTCCCACACATTGCATGGGGAGTACAAGTTGGAACAATGTGTCAGACAACTGTGGCCCCGATACTGGGGATCCTGTCTACCTGGACTTTCTATTCATCTAGGAACTTGGGATTGCAAGATTCATGTACAGCACAATCCATCCTATGCACTATTATCACAGATGTATCACAATAAACACAATAATACACCATACTTGCCTCTGTCGTGATTCCAACGTGGGTGCTGTTATGGGGATGATGAACAACAAAATTACACTGTGTATGCGAACTGCAACAGCAAGGACAACACAGGCATGTGAGTACAGGCAACGTGACACATATGAGGGAGACACACCACCAGGGCTACACAACACATACACACCTAGGCCATCTGACTCATTGCCTACACTGATGTTGCCAGGGAAGACGGTGCAATGCACAGACACCACACCCATTCCCAGTTGTAGTCAAGTAGCCCACAGGTGCAGTAAGCAAATGGCAGTCAAATGTGTGACCACAGACAACGCACATCACTAAGTGAAGCACAGGTTTATTACACAGTAGCAACATGCCGTAACCACTACAGATGCAAGGTAACCCCACCTGGTAGCGGGCACACAGTCAACAACTGTAGACAGAAGGAAGTCCATGGGTGTGGCGCACATCACCTGTAGGGACACAACAGCTACCAGCCTGGATGTGCAATCACGTTGTCGGTGGACACAGTTGACCAAACGAATCTGAAAGTACCCTGTGAAGGACAGAAATGACACACAGTCAAAAGCAATGGAGTACAGGACAGAACAGCAAAACTCATGCACAATACATGTTACAAGATACCCACCCAGAACCAAGTTAGCATGTCAACACTGTTGGGGAGTACAGCCCACCTGTAAGCACACATCGCAACACACATCCAGTCAAGTAGCCCATGGACACACTCCAACAGCACCAGAGCACCACCCACACATCATGCCAACTCACATCATTGACATGACACCTCAGGATACTCACATTCAGCTAAAGAAGTTGGTGATGAGCTGTGTGCGGACATCACCATCACCATCATCATCATCATCGTCACTGGCATCGTGTTCCAGGCCAGGATCCTCCACAGGTGGCGGATGTTGGTCATCGTCATCCTGGATGAGAGGCAACTCCTTCCGCACTGCCAGGTTGTGGAGCATGCAGCAGACGATGATAATCTTGCACACTTTCGCAGGGGCATATGGGAGGGACCCTCCGGTCTTGTCCAGGCAGCGGAAGCGGCTCTTCAGGAGACCAAAGGTCCGCTCAATCACTCTCCTGGTCCGACCATGTGCCTCATTGTAGCGCATCTGGGCAGGTGTCACAGGGTTCCTGAGGGGTGTCAGCAACCACGGCATGTTGGGGTATCCCGAGTCACCTACGGACAGACAAGTGCACATCAGCTGACTTGGAAAAGTGGGCGGAATACTACAGATCAGATCACACACAATGGCACAAAGTCAGTACACACCGACAAGCCAGGCACGCTGGTTCTGCATCTGTGCCATCAACCTGGGGATGCGACTACTCCTCATCACAAAGGCATCGTGTGCTGAACCAGGGAAACGGGCACACACGTGTGTGATGGTCATGTCTGCAAGACACACCACCAGTGCATTGACCGAGTGGTAGTGCTTGCGGTTCCTGTAGGCCTGCTCCTGGGCCTGTGGTGGTACCAAAGCCACATGTGTCCCATCAATGGAGCCAATGACATGCGGCATCCTCCCCAGGGCATAAAAGTCACTCTTCACGTCAGTGAGTCGTCGCAGTCTAGGGAAATAGATGTACCGGTTCAGGAAGAGCAACATTGCCGCCAAAACATCGCGGAGCACACGGCTGAACATGGTCTGTGACATCCCACCAGCAGACACCACAGTATGTTGGAAGGTACCGGTGGCAAAGAAGTGTAGGGCTGCCATCACCTTCACCTTGGGGGTCAGCGCTGTAGGATACGGCCGGCCAGGCTGCAAATGTGGGGACAACTGCACTGCCAAATCCTCAATCAGCTGCCTGGTGAAGCGGTACCGTCGGATGCTGTCCCGTTCCACCATCGTTGCCAGGTCTGGGAATGGCCGATGGACAGCAGGAGCCCTGCAGTGCAGAGGAGAAGTAAGCAAGATCGTCAGTCACCCCACATATGCGGCATTGAACACACTCAAGATCCCAACATACATCATCATGAGGCACAACTACATGAAGTGTGCAGTACCGGAACGACATGTATGGTACATACATGGCCAACATCTGTCAACACGGTCCTACAGGTGGCATCAATTTGTCCCAGGTTGGCCCATTGGATATCATGATGCTGTGTCACAGTCACCCCCCAGTGACATGTGAGGACAGATGTGCCCCAGGCACCACAGCTCAACGACAGGCACATTCCCAGGGACCCTGTAATGCCACATGGACACTGGCATCACCTGGAGTATCATGTGTACACCACAACAAAACAAACATGACCCCCACAGGTAGTGGCCACACTTGCCATGGCAGGAGAGCCATGGACGTCTGTGACACACACGCACAACATCAGAGTCCATGCACACACAACGTGGATGTGGAGACTGTCTCCCATTGTGCACATGAAATCAGAGACATTGTAAACACTACATGCACAAAGACTGTGGAGGGCCATCACTATTGTGCCACTGGGACACCCTGGCTCAAACATACCGTCCCACATGGGACTCACGGGGTATGTGACATGACATACACAAACACCACTGTGAAATGTGACCATGGCACATGCACAGATATGAACAGTTGCACATCACAGTGGTCACGTACACGTAACACCCAGGATCCTGTCCCCATTAACACGTGCACAGCCTGGGGGTGGCTGCCCACAGGTGACACCCACAGGACAAAATGTACACCAACATACACACAATAGGAAATGCAGCCTTACATGCCTTATGATAAGGTTTGGACAGGCTGTCGTGATGTAGGTGTGCCCCTCACTCCCTGGGAGCTATCTGTGGCTGGCATATGTCCATCTGAGACAGGCATGCTGACATATGCCAGTCACATGTACAGTGATGCGTTGAACAGCAATGGACCGATCGGTGCCTCCGGCCGGCCCATTGCTTTCAATGTGTGCGGGTACGCGTTGTACCCCTGTGCGCGTTGTACTGCAATGGACCGATCGGTGCCTCCGGCCGGCCCATTGCATTCAATGTGTGCGGGCACGCGTTGTACCCCTGTGCGCGTTGTACTGCAATGGACCGATCGGTGCCTCCGGCCGGCCCATTGCATTCAATGTGTGCGGGTACGCGTTGTACCCCTGTGCGCGTTGTACTGCAATGGACCGATCGGTGCCTCCGGCCGGCCCATTGCATTCAATGTGTGCGGGTACGCGTTGTACCCCTGTGCGCGTTGAACAGCAATGGACCGATCGGTGCCTCCGGCCGGCCCATTGCTTCCAATGTGTGCGGGTACGCGTTGTACCCCTGTGCGCGTTGTACTGCAATGGACCGATC